>JAGGAR010024028.1:0-34045 GCA_017657315.1 Termitomyces sp. K1Ag
ATAACAGAAAAATTGTAAAAAACAACGCCGGAAAGGGTAGAAAAAAAAGAAAAAAAAAAAAAAAAAAAAGGGAACCAAAAAGAATAAAAAAAAAAAAAAAAAAAAAAAAAAAAAAAAAAAAAAAAAAAAAAAAACAGGAAGAAAAGCATACGTCTTCATTTCAAAGGAAAGTCCGTCGTCTACCAAGTTAGACACAGCCATCTCGCTTGATAGATCTTCAAGAAAAATCACTGGTGTCGTTGATAGTAACCAGGCGACACCGTTGATGGCGACAGAAAGCTCAGGCAGCGCGGAGACAAGTTCCTCTTTACTCTGGAAACTGAATGAAGATCCAAGAAGGTTAAATGGAGAAAAAAGCGCTCACAGTGCACCATATGGAAGGCTGCAGCTCTGAACGTTCAGCGGGGACTGTTGCCAAGGCATCATCAGACGAATCCGATGTCTGCAATTTTGTTAGCTTCCACTGAGGTTCACCCTTCGTCGGTGGGTCTGAGTAAACGTAAATAATAAGTTGCTAAGAGACTTTTGAACTGACTTTTCCCCGCGAGAATGGAACGGAGGTTGATCCGGAACGACTTGACTCGCTTGACCTTGGAAGTACCGAGACTCTTCACCTTCGGCTCCTTTACTAGCTTGGTCTTTGGCTCCTTCGGCGTTTTCACCGTTCTAGATTTGACCTCCTTCGCTGGCTCCGCGCTCTCATCATTCTGCTCCGATTTCTTTCGGCGAGCCTTTTTACGAGGTGATTCTGCCTCTTGTGAAATCCCATCCGCTGGCGAGTTGACTGTTGTCTGTTCCACCGGTGGCTTCTTTCTTTTGCGTTTTGGCGACGTTTGACTTTCCACTGGTTGGCTGAGCGAAATTGCGTCAAGACCACCCACATCAGTCGGAACAGCCTCAGTTGGAATAACCTGGCGAGTCTCTACATTGGATTCGACGGCGTTAGAATCCGTGGGTGCTTCTGCCACCGGCGCTATGTTGATCTCAGACCGAGTCTGCTCGTCGAGCTCTGAAGGAATCGATTTTGGTTGTGTGCACGGAAGTTCCTCTATTGTGTTAGGCTCCGTGTTGGAGTCTACTGCATTAGAACCTGTTGGAACTTCAGCCGCCGCCATCGCCGCCGTACTTGGCTCCGGCTGGCTCTTCTTAATTTTCTTGAATTTAAGATGTTTCAAATCCGCGCCCTTTTTCGGAACCTCGAAAGTGGAATTGCCAGTCTGATCTGAGAATTCATTTTGTTGTGTCGTCTTCTTCGTTTGGGATCTCGTCAATTTAGGGCTGACGCCGCCCCGCGAACCGGGACTAGGGTTGATCATAGTACTCCCTGCCTTTTGAAGCACGTGCGAACCAAGATTCAGGACGTTTTCTGTGGGATGCACCCACGATACCTCTGCCACCGACGCCATGCTGGTCTCGGACTGACCCTGCCGAGTGTCGTCAAGCTCCGGGAGATTTGACTCTGGTTGCGTGGACGGAGGTTCCTCGATTGTACACGGAGATTCCTCGATTATACTAGGTTTCATATTAGGGTCTACTGCAGCTTCTACCACCGGCGCTATGCTGGTCTCGGACAGAGTCTGCCGAGTATCATCGAAGTCTGACAGATTTGATTTTGATTGCGTGCATGAATGTTCCTCTTTTGTGCTAGGCTCCATGTTGGGGTCTACTGCACTAGAACCCGTTAGAACTTCGGCCGCGGCCGCGGCGGTTGGTTCTGGCCGCCCCTTCTTGATTTTCTTGAATTTGAGATGTTTCAAATCCGTACGCTTTTTCGGAACCTCGACAGTCGAATTGCCAGTCTGATTTGAAGATTCATTTTGTTGTGCACTCTTCTTCGTTTGGGATCTCGTCAGTTTGGGGTTGATACCGTCCCGCGAAACGCGATTAAGATTGATCATCGTACTCCCTGCCTTTTGATGCACCTTCGAACCAAGATTTTTAGAATGTTCTGTGGGATGTGCCCTGGATACTTCTACCACCGACACAATACTGGTCTCGGACTGGATCTGCCGAATGTTATTGAGCTCTTGGATATTCGTTTCTGGTTGCGTGGACGGAGGTTCCTCGATCGTACTAGGTTCCATGTTAGGGCCTACCGCAGCTTCTACCACCGACGCAATGCTGGTCTCCGACTGAGTCTGCCGAGTGTCGTCGAACTCTGAAAGAATTGACTCTGGTTGCGCGCACGGAGGGTCCTCTATTGTACTGGGCTCCGGGTTAGGGTCTACTGTATTGTGCCCCGTTAGGACTTCCGCCGCTGCCGCCGTACTAGGCTCCGGCTGGTCCTTCTGAATTTTCTTAAATTTGAGATGTTTTAAATCCGTGCGCTTTTTCGAAACCTCGACAGTCGAGTTGCCAGTCTGATTTGAGGGTTCAGTCTGCTGTGTGCTCTTTTTCGTTTGAAATCTCGTCAGTTTGGGGTTGACACCGTCCCGCAAAACGCGACTAGGGTTGACCATAGTATTGCCTGCCTCTTGATGCGCCTGCAAACCAAAATTTGAGAGATTTTCTGTAGGGTGGGCCCAGGGTGCTTCTGCCTCGGACTGAGTCTGCCGAGTGTCGTTGGACTCTAGAGTATTTGACTTTGGTCGCGTGTACGGAGGTTGCTCTAGTATACTGGGGTTGTCTACTGTATTGGAACCTTCGGCCGCCACCGCCGCGCTAGGCTCTGGCCGCGACTGGTCCTTCTTGATTTTTTTGGATTTTAGATGTTTCAAATCCGTGCGCTTTTTCGGAACCTCGACAGTCGAATTGCCGGTCCGATTTGACGGTTCGGTCTGCTGTGTGCTCTTCTTCGTCCGGGACCTTGTCAACTTGGAGTCGACGACGCCCCTCGAAACGCAACTAGGTTCGATCATGGTATTCCCTGCCTTTTGATCCACCTTTGAACCAGGATTCGAGGTATTTTCTGTGGTATGCGTACATTCAGAGATCTCTAGATGGAGGCAGCCTTCAGACGTCGCCTCACCATTGATGGGTAGTTGTTCCTGCTCGCCAGGAGTCGTCTCTATCGGGGTATCCACCACATTGTTAGGAGCAGCAGCCTCGACTGGGATGATCTGGCTCGTCTGCGCACTGGAACCGACAGCGTTGGATTCCTGAGATCCTCCTGCCACCAGCGCTATGCTCATTTCTGGTCGAGTTTGCCTGATTTCACTGAGCTCTGGCTTGGATTGCGTCCAGGAAGGTTCCTCGGTCATACCAGGCTGACTCGACTGAATACTGGGGCCTATTGCATCGGAATTTGCTGGAGCACCCGCTAACGTGGTTGCACTCGATTCCAGATGGTCTTGCTTGACTTTGTGGAATTTCAGACGTTTCAACTCTGGGTGTTTTTTCAGAGTCTCAAGAAACGAGCCGCCAGTCTGATTTGGTGATTCGACCTGCTGCGTACTGGCCTTCACTTGAGATCTCGTCAGCCTACTGGGCTGGGCGCCTCCCTGCGAAATGCGCCTTGTCCTTGCATTTGTCTTTCCTGCACCTTTAGTCGTTGTTACGAGACTCGAGCGGCCTTCGGTAGCGCGCGCCTGGCGAGAAGTACTTGTGCCTGTAGGTTGTGTTATCCTCTGAAATTGCCTACACTCGTTCATGTTCTCACCATTCGAGTTCTCTCCAAAGGTGCCTTCAGAAAGTGCATGTAAGGCCTCAGGAGCCTCAACCTTGACCTTCTTGCCTTCGGAATCCAGTCCCACCGCCGCTTCTTGCTTGCCCGACCTCACTGAAGTTACCATAGTTAACAGGAGTTCCTGAATCCCATAAGACAGGTTTCCAAATAGATACTCGTCAGGGGGAGTCCTAAAGTATCGCGAAAGCCATCGGTGACGATGACAGAGGTGGTCTAGGCGTCGGGACAGCCTGTGAGTAAAATTCTGATGGACTCATCATGATAGTTGTGGGATGAGTAGCAATAATAAATATTTTTTTTTCTCGTTTGTGCTAAATTAAGAGTTAATTAGTATCCCGACAAGTTTGAATCCGCAGCAAAGAAGGTAAATTCGGCTTTGTTTTCGCAAAGATGAACATACAGTAGCCTCGCAAACGTGAGTACTTCCAAAGAGAAGCACCTGCTTCTTGTCCTAGCCAAGGTCCAGCCGGGTGTTATTATGTAAATCAAAATACCCCTCCAAATCTACTATAGCTACCTCTGATCCTGAAAGACCAGACGTCATAGATTTGTTCCGCTACGTACAAATGATGTCTCTATGGTGGGTGTGAGCCGAACGAGAACCAGCCTACGTCGATTTCGTTCGTGAGATGAGTTAGTGACGGGCCCAGGAGACGAAACATACCTAGCAATCATATCGTGCCTTCAGTCGATCAGGTAACCAAAAATCCCGAAACCGCTAGACATCAGTCGTTATGATGATGAAAAACACAACTTGACACTGACACTGACAGTCGAAGGAATCAGTCCACAAAATGAAGGGTAAGTGGACCCAGGTAGCAGGACCGCGAAATAGTCATTTCTCTTACCCCACATTCAGTTGAACAGGCTGAACGACATTTTCTGCCGTAATATAAACAGGAACCGTGGGGCTCTGTCTGTATTGGCAAGTGTGCTATTACGCCATCATTTGAACCCTGTTTATATCGCGACCCGAAAATGAAAGAAATTCTGAAATAAAGAGACCAGACTCGGGAGTACCATTATGTTCCTTTATTTTCCGGCTGTGCTTGATACAAAACACAAGCTATTGTGCGGACCGGAGTCATAATCGATCTCGTTGTTGGCGATAAATTTGAACACATGGAGTTCATGGAGTAAAACTGACGAGCCGATGAATTATGCATCGAGCTGTGAAAGCCGATCGAGAGGTGTACATCTCAAGCTGCTATATGCTATATGGACCAATGAACCAAACGTTGTCGAAAAGGAAGAACTTAACATACAGACAATTGCGATAGGAACATGAACATGTACACACCATACATATGATACAAGGAACCGCGCGAGCAACAGGAATGCAGCTCGGATGGAGAGTAAAATACATAGCATCCGTCCGAGATATTGCCAGGTAGATTTAGAGACACTCTGGTCCAAAGTCGGAGACTTAGGGACAGTGGCGCCAGGTCAAACAAATCAGTTATTCTAACTCTTTTCTTGATCAGAATTTTCCTGACAGGCCGATTGCACGGGCGCCGAGAAACTACAGGAAAATTCAAGAGTGTCTGAACGGACGCCAACCATCGCAGTTGCGCTGTCGGCATCACAACTTGTATGACTGCATCAGAACCCAGGAACTCGACCCTCGTCGTCCCGATTTTGACAATGAGAAATTTCTCCAAGATGAGGGACAGACGAAAACGTTCAAGTTTACTCTTGTTTTATCGTTCACCATTTTCCGAAATCCGATACTTTTTCTTCCGACACTATTGCATCTGAGTCGACTGTGTACAATGATCCAGTCAGAATGAGAGGAATGAGACATAGGATCCGAAGTACTGCTGTGAAAATTTTCGCGGTACCTTCGAATTGTCTCGCAAGCGAACTTCTGGAGTCGAGATACTTACTTACATCTTGATTCCACCAAAGCCTACCAAAGCGAGTCAACTACCCTGGGCCAAGGTCGGACTCGTCAAACGCGTCTAAACGTGTAGCAGTGGCGGTGGCATCCTTCCCGTCGCCCAAGGATGTGATGCGGCCCTGTGATACTAGTTTCCGTTCTCCACGCGGAACAATAGAACGGAGGTGGAAACGAGGGTTAGATACCGCCGCATAGCCTTGACTACGCAGCGCCGGCTCCCCAAGGCCTCCCATACATGAAAAATCCAGAACTCATCCCACCATTCATGCATTTCCCAGTGGAGAAGGGCGTTCCGACTTCAGAGCTGTTTCCTTCACTACTTAAGGGATCGCATCGCATCTCTGGTCTTTCATTCTGCAACCTTTCCTCTTCGCCATGCGTGTGATCAGATTATCTACGGCCATTTCATTGAGCTTGGTTTTTGTCTCGCTCAGCCACGCCGCTCTCCTCACCGAAGTTTCTGATATCCCCGCTCATATCAAATTTGATTTCGTTATCGTTGGAGGTATGTCGTAATCTCTTACTTGAACCACTCTGGCCATACGCGTCAAACTAGGTGGAAACACTGGAAATGTTGTTGCAAATAGATTATCTGAAAACGACCAAGTCAACGTGCTTGTTCTAGAAGCAGGCCCATCGTGAGTCCCACTCAATGCCTGACGTTGTGAAGTTCAGGTTCTGACTTCATTTCATCAGTAACGATGGTGTTATCGCGTCTGAAGTCCCTTTCCTTGCTCCAGAGCTAGCACAACCATCGCCTTATGACTGGAACTATACCACTACACCACAACCCGGCTTGGGAGGTCGGCCCATCCCTTACCCAAGAGGACATATCTTGGGTGGCAGTAGCTCAACAAGTAACTCGCTGTTTTTCACTGCTTTTTACGTGCATACTTATCTATGCTTTTCAGACTGGCTCGTCTACACACGAGGATCAAGCGAGGACTTTGATCGGTATGCAAAGGCGACAGGGGACCAAGGTTGGTCATGGAACAACATCTTACCTTATTTCAAGAAGAGCGAAAAGTGGACTGCACCCGCTGACAACCACAACACCACTGGCCAATTCAACCCGGTCGTTCATGGCTTCAAGGGCGAAGTCGCCGTCAGTCTTCCAGGCTTTCCCTCACCCATCGACCAACGCGTCATTGAGGCAACTTCTCAAGCCGGTAATGACTTCAAATTCAACCTGGACTTCAATTCTGGTAAACCTCTCGGTCTCGGCTGGGCGCAAACTACTATAAAAGACGGTGTACGGAGTTCTTCTGCAACTGCATATCTGGCTCCACAATTCATGCAACGCAAGAATTTGTATGTGGTGGTGAACGCTCAGGTATCACGGGTGCTTCAGACGAGCAAGGGGGAAAATCCTGCTTTCCGTAGTGTCGAATTTCGTCAGAGTCCAGGAGGTTCGTGGTTCTCCCTTATCACCACATCTCTTTCTGACCATCAATCTGAAGGACCTTTGAGAACTGTCACTGCTAAGAAAGAAGTCATCCTCTCTGCTGGTAGCGTCGGCACTCCTCATATTCTCCTAAACTCTGGAATTGGCGACTCTAAGTCCCTTAAGGCCGTTGGAGTTCAACCTCTCGTTGATCTGCCCGACGTTGGACAGAACCTAGCCGATCATTCTGTCATCGGTAACCCTTGGCTTGGTGCGTGCTCTTTTTCCATCTCCCAAACACCGTGATAATGATTGAGGACAACAAGTCAACTCTACTAACACCTTTGAAACCCTCCGACGAAGCGAGAGTCTGGAGGATGATGCCCTGGCTCAGTGGCAAACAAACAAGACGGGTCCCTATGTTGACACCATCCTCGATCATATTGGATTCGTTCGCTTGAAAAAAACCCTAGTCCCCAAACAAGACCCTGCGGCCGGCCCCAATACCCCTCACTACGAGGTCATCGTATCTGTAGGCCAAACCGTCATTGCCTTTTGTTCATACACTGATTACCTTTCATAGAACGGCATTCCTCCTGGCCCTTCGCCTCCTACTGGAAACTTCCTCGTCGTAACTACTATTGTTGTATCGCCAAGTTCCCGGGGATCGATTACTTTGAAGTCCAATAATCCCTTCGATGCTCCTGTCATCGACCCCGGCCTTCTTAAAACTGACTTCGATAAGCTTGTCATGCGAGAGGCCATCAAGGGAGCTAGCAGATTCGTACAGGCTCCTGCCTGGTCTGGCTATGTTGTTGGCCCCGCAGGCGCTCTAGCAAATGCAGTCGATGACGCTTCCATTGACTCGTATGTGGCCAACAACGCTGGCACGTTGTTCCATCCCGTTGGCACGTCCAGCATGACTCCCAAAGGTGCTAGCAACGGAGTGACGGATCCAGATCTGTTAGTCAAGAAGGTTACAGGTCTTCGCGTTGTTGACGTCTCCGTACTAGTATGTTCTGATTATTAATTGCTTGCCGCAGTCTGCTCATGAGACCTTCCAGCCTTTCGTTCCCTCGGCACACACTCAAGCACCTGCATACGCTGTTGGAGAACGTGCCTCTGACTTGATTAAGCATAATTACAAGATTTGAGTCTACTTGTCACTGACTTCAAATGACCCGATGTCATCTGGACCAAGGTTTTGGCCCGGCTCTCGTGCAATCCCACGCTTACTCAAACTGCGATCGTTTTCATAACGAAATATCATATCGACAGAGCCCTAATCTCCTGCTTTCAATATATCTTATATACTACAATGAGTCTTGGTCATCTACAATTGGTTGATTTCGAGGAATGAAAATATTCCACATTCATTGCTGATAAGAATCTCGATACAAGGTATATGCATAAAAGTACATACTAGTTTCCCAAAAAGAAAATCTGTCGACCATTCCTTCCATGTTCAAGCAACTTGACACTTAGCCCAGACTTCGTCTACGTAGTCGGCCATGATACGATCTGTCTCCTTTGATGGATGACTACAAGATAAGATGTCAATGGTAAAACACGAACGAAAGGTTGTAGTCTACCCTGGGATCCAATAGAAATAATGCTCGGGGTCATCGCACATTCCGATCGTCGAGCAACCATTTTCATCGGTGCATTGTGTGCACGAATCGGTGCTCACGTATCCAAAGGCTGCGTAGCCGGGATCTGGCCCTAGGACACCATCCCATATCGTGGAAAAATTGATGTAAGAAACGTTCAGTTGTGTGCCGTTCTTGCGTGTGTGGAAATCGTGCAAGCCGTTGTACACTGTCTGTTTAAAAGCTTCTCCGGATGGAGTATGAACCCCACGACCGTAGACGTCCAGAACCATGAAATTTCGTGCGTTTGTTGGTGGACTTGCGAGAAGCTCAATCTGGCCGAGTAGTGCCTGCGCTGCCGCTTGCATATGGTCACCATCGACTAGGTTAAATGTTAGTGAATGCTTGATGGTGTTAACCAGGCTCGTACTCAGGGATGCCAAGTAATCACTGCAGAGAAAGGTTAGCTTAATTTGAGCTTAATACTGGACATGATGTGACCTACTTAATCCCAAAAAAGACGCTGTACAAAGTCGTGCGCGAATCCAATGTGTTATTCTGACCTAAGAATGTCTGGACTATAAGAATTCAAAATTTGAGCTGGTATCCGAAACACTGCATAGGCCTAGGGTGACCTTGATGAATAAAGTCTACTTGGCGAGGATTGCTGGGCCAAAGTGAGAGATCAATGCAAGCGGCAGATTGCTAGATCACTGCCTCAACGTAGGATAGATTGCCAACCGGACACTGGACTCACTGCGTAATCCTTAAGGGTCGCGCCAATGTCGTTTGCAACATGCTCAACCCAAGTCAGACCATTGGTCGATCGTCCTCCAGCCAGAGTGCTAGGTGGAACGATGATTGGAGGGTCCAAAGGCCCACCATCGTCATGGCCGCCATCAGTATAGCTATCCTAAATTCAAGTTAATCATTGATAATCGCGAAATCAAAAATCGAAAATCACGCCAAAGGACACTATGGTCTTGATCTCGTGAGGGAGAATCCCTGCATTTACATCTGAAGTATTGCCACTAAGGGGTCCGCAACGAACACCAACAGCGAGGTGAATGCCATCGTTATCCTGCCTAACCTCTGGTAAGAAAACAGCCGTAGCAGAGATACACACAAATCCAATGAATAGAAGGGAACAAGACCGCATTTCAGTGTCGGTGGAGGATGCTAACGCTTGACTTGCAATGGGGCAGCCTTATATTACGAATGAAAGGTTGCTATTTTCACTTTTCTCAGGATGAAGTGCCGATACCGCGAGGTGCAGTCAAGCATGACTACAAGGAGGACAAAAGGCTGTGGCTCGGATTTTCGGAAACGAATTTGAAAGTTGCATTCTAGGACGTATTTGGCTTGCTCACGAGGTCGTTCTGAGCGGCATCAAGCGAAATTGGAGTCTCAGGAAGTTTGAGCTTGACGGGAGTACAATCCGACAGGTTAAGACGAGCACATCTAGCAGATTGAGGTCCGATAAAAACAGGAGCTGAACCAAGAAAAGAACTACGAAGCGCGTGGTCTCAGAACGTTTACCAGCGTTCGAACAATGCAAGACGATAGAAGCGGTCGGCACGAGTAGGGACGACACCAATTCGAGAGGCACTGCCAATTGTCACGGAATAAGGTAGTTCACACCAGCGGTCAGGTGAACCCAGAAATACGTACTTGGTGTCCAGTAGTCGGCCCGCTCTAGCTAAAATTGTGTTAGTCGGTCTTCATGGGAGAAGTCCTCAATTGTTAGGAAATTTCAAGGGTAAAAGGAGTGGAAGATCAGGCTGAGATGAACCATTACTATCAAGACTCCACCAAATTTGTCGGATTCACGTACTCTAGGTAAAGGGAAGATAAGTATTATTACGGAGGAGGAGGAGTAGGGAGGAGTTTATTATTACTACTGTGATTCGATTTCGGACGCTTCCGAAGCCTTCCGCAGAACACGTGTACCACTGTAATCCATGCCAGAAAAGGACAAGGGGCTTGAAGGGCGACCTCCAGCTTGCCTGCAGTTCCGGAAGTAACTGCTAACGAGAACATTCACCTCTGAAAGTTTCATAGATTTTTTCGAGATAAATGAGAGTTACAAAGTCCAGTGATGGGGTAAGTACTCGCTACCCAAGAAATGTTCAAGTTCAAATCACGTTTTCTGACTACTTCACTTTGATTTCACTTGTGCTGGTGAGTAATGTCCCATTTGACTTCAATCGAAGCCTCCCGTAGATAAGGACGGTGGTAGCGCATTTGTACCATTGCCACATGTGACGCCAATATCGTCGGTCAGAGTGAGTTCGACAAGTGATCCTGATGTGAACACATCCCAGTCCAGGTAGCAGTTAGACTTGTAAGGTTGTCCATTCACAGCCACGCTCTGGGAGTTCACTAAAATCAGCGATAGGACTGATGACAAGGACAGAAAAAAAGACATGCCTGTACAAAAACACGCCCGCCTGTACCATCGGGAGGGTTCCCATTAAAGTTGTTCGCAACAATCTTGGTTGTTGTGTTCAAGACTGGATTGAAGAAAGATATCTGTTGGAAGTAAGGCGAAGACAGCAAGAACTGCTGTGTAGCTGGTAGAGGATAAAGACCCGCAAGATAAAATGCCGCATAACTCCCCATTGCGCCTGATGAAACATAGGTTTATAAGAGTTTTATTACTTCAAAGTGATGGGCGGCAACAGACCGGAATCTATGAAGGAAGCGGTCAATGAATGAAAAGATATACCCGAAAGAAACGAATATACCATCATTTCCTGGAAGACCGTTGACGGACGTGTTGAAGAACTGCGCGATAGTCTGGCGTGATCTCTGTGTGCTAAGGCCAGGACGATTGGCATAGTGGTACATAAATGGTATCTGCTGTGACGGCTCATCCGTAGAGTCAAAATAATCCTAGTTAAAAAGGATGAATGAAATGAGGAGAGATACGCAACATCTTATCTGGATCATGTACCTGATCAAATATGAAATCAAGCCTTGAGACGAACTTGTCTACCCCACCCTGGAGTTCTATGAGCTGCGCTGTGTCTTGAGGAGTATACTAAGACACAGAGTCAGAACTGTACATCCCAGATCCATGAAAGAACGCGGCTTACCTGGGAGTACTAGGATCAGATCAACGCGTGGATCAGACAACTATCACTCTGCATTAGGAACTGAGATATCCGCTTACGACTATAGGTGAGGCTATTTGAAGGTTTCAATCGTTTTCGAGCTCGTGTTACATGCAGAGAGAAACCTACATTCGTAAAATCCGTCCCTATTAGCTGCGTTCAAGAAGCAAGTCGCCTGTGCTGGATCATGCACACTACAATGTCTCGGGTCCGTGAAATTGAACGTTCCATTCGCGAAGCGTGGCTGGATCCACATTGACAATAGCACTCATAACAGTGTAGCGGATCATACTCACCTGGATCATTCCCATGACCCCGGGACCACCTGGTACAGTAATGTTGGGGTTCCAAAGGTTGACAAAATTACTGGCACGCTGGGCGTACTGGAGAAAAAGGAACCTAAACATGCAAGGAAGCAAGCAGAAGAGCCTGTGACACACTTTTTGTGCATCTTCAGTCTTTCCTAGTACCTTCGCGACCTGTGATATGCTGAAATCATTGAAGGCATGCTACATAGGAGGTTCTCAGAGGAATCCCGTCTAAGGCTTATAAAGCCATCTACCTCGAGCGTTCGTGAAGCTTGTTTAGTATTAGCACCACCCATAGAAAACATGTCTTGAGGTAGGTAATCTTTATCGGATGAGTTCGATTAATCTTCGCTGTAGTGAGAAGTCAGCCTACTAAATTGTTTCCATGCATTTGCTTGTCGGCCTTGGAGGTTCCAATTCGGAGGCTCAATCTCTGCATCCGCAAGTAGTGCGTTGTAAAGGTCGTCGGCATTGACATCGAGTGCCGTGGAAAAGTTGTGGAACCTTGAAAATATAAGTCTGGAACTACTAAAGTGGACCGAGGACTCACTTCACGAAAAATTCCCCAAGGATTGGATCACCATCTGACAAGGAGTTCGAAGTGAAGTAGGGGATATGAAGACAAGACACTACGTACTACTTCCGCCTTGTATGAAATGCATAGCGGTTGCACCGCGACATTCAGGCAGCCACCCTGGTCAACACTCTGTTGAGTTTGATTGTGACCTGGGTTGGACGAGACGACCTACCTTCATGTTTCTGGATATCGATCATCCCTCTTACTATCCGAGAAAAGTTCTCTGGGTCGTGAAGAGACATTAGGGGGTAAAGAGTGCGGTATGTATCCCACTTCAACACCATTATCTCAAGGACAGAATGAAGGAATTGATCGGCATACGTTGCAATACAGTGAGTCGTAGTAAGGCTCTGTTGAGTTCCACTTGGGGTTTTCGCCAGTATCTGGTAGAGTTTGAATTGTGCTGAGTCTAACTTTGAGGTTAAGGATAAGGGCGAACTCACAATCGGCTGGTGATATGTGAGTCCTGTACAACTACGACAACAAAGGAGGAGTTAACATGCGGCAACGTGAGCCCTGTATAATGACATAAACTTACACTTGAATAGAAGAGCTTCACTGTTTCCGGATCGACACCAGTTGTGTCCACCTGTACTCTCCCAAGAATATCGTTCCATTGAGCTCGTGCTGCCTCCTGTACTCTGGCAAAATCAAAGTCGGGTATTTCTTCCTCCGCGTTTGCACATGCTTGGGCGCTTGAGATAAACGACACCCCCACGCGTACAAGGATCGATGTCCTTCCACCGTTAGGCGCGGGTTGGAAAGTCAAAAGTCCGCCTATCTCATCGACAAAACCTAAGGATTTGTCAACTTGTTAGAATCACGAGAGAAAAAAAAATGAAGAGAACGAACCGTAATACACCTGGAGAATGTTTGTCGCCCCTCTTACAGGGAAGTTCCCTAACCAAATGCCGTACTCAGTCGGCTCGCCTAGATCGTACCCTTCACCTTTGAACGTCACGCATGTGAATGCGTTATAACGACCTTGCACGGGGAAAAAATTAGTATTTGCGTGGCGACAATTGCTAGTACAGTCAGACTGACCTGGTCCAAAGGATGCAGCAAACGAAGCACCCCCTTCGAGCTTCCCAGTGTCTGGATCAAGGGTCATAACAGGATCAGTGCTGCTGCGCTGCCCATCATTCGTGAGGTCAAGCATGATTCTTGGGTTAGTCGTCCCAGAAGGAAATGTATAGCGATGCAGAGCAGTTCTCCGTGTCGCAGTGAGCTCGACACGGATGGAATTGGTCTGAACGATGTCCTTAAACGTATGAAATACAAAAGATCAGGAAACATCATACCAGGTTGGTCGAAAAATACCCTGGTGATGCAAAATCATCCGGAGAGCCTGTGGGGAGTAGATTGATTGATCGCAGTTGAATCGTTGTTGACCAAAAGAAATTTACCATCTGGTAGAAGCTTCCTGGGAATGTTTCGCGAGGCTATTGACGTTGGGCACGTCTCAAAAGTCGAACAATTTGAGAAAGCCCAGATTTTGAAGTTAGAAAGAGGGACGGCCTAGTTTTTGTGGTGTCGTCAATAGAACAATTAAGGCAAGAGATTGTGAGCCGTACTCCTCCTGTTCCATCATCGTGCAGTTGAGAGAACCCAGTCACGTTGAACTTAGGGTCCGCATCGTAGCCTGCATGCTGAAAACGCCGTCAGGCTGCTACTATCAAGCCTTGTATACGGTTGGACATACATTGCCCGGAGAGTTGGTATCCATGCCGGCTTTGACCATGCCGTGCGGAAGAGTGGCACCTACAACTAAGTACATCCACCGTCTGAAAAGGTGGCAAGCTTACCAGGAAACACATGTCCGCCATTGGTTGTACCAATGAACGGGAGGACAAGGCTCGAAGGGTCTGTGATGACCGTGGCTGGAGGAGTAGTCGCAGTTGACGAAGGCTCAGGGGCACCACTAGTGATCCTACTGGTCCACG
Source organism: Termitomyces sp. K1Ag (assembly GCA_017657315.1). Classification (NCBI taxonomy): domain Eukaryota; kingdom Fungi; phylum Basidiomycota; class Agaricomycetes; order Agaricales; family Lyophyllaceae; genus Termitomyces; species Termitomyces sp. K1Ag. The sequence continues at coordinate 14,443 of JAGGAR010024028.1, forward strand.
TGCAATAAGCAAGGAAATTCGTGATTTTGTTTGGAAGACGCACGAAGAAGCCTGCGCTAGAGTGAGACAGATTTGACCCAATACAAACAGAAGGGTGAGGTTGGGGTATGGTGTGGACCTCATCTTCACTTTTGACCAAGTCATCAAGAACACCTAAAGCCTGTGTGTGTTTGAGTCGAATAAGACTACAAACGTCAACCACCATCGCTTCCAGAAACCATTGAGCCGACCATCGTCTGACGAATCTGATGAATGTTGTTCAGCCATTACGTGGTCAGGTGGGTGGCGGGCCGGTCATCGTACTATTTGCTGATCAAAAGAGCCACGAGAAGTGGGAAGGCGAAGTTCCATTCGAGTGTGCTCGCTCGTCAAGAAGTCTGGAGAGAAGACAACCGTGGTAAATCGAACTCCTTTCTAAAGATCACATGAACTTGAACAGCGGTCAGAGTGATCCTAGTGACGGCGGTCAGGATAAGTTGGCCCCACGGGATAACAACTTCAATTGAATCGAATGTCACCGAGTATACCTATAGAAAGTCGGAGCACGACGGAATCTCTAACACGGCAAGGTTGCCGAGATCACCACGCGTCTCCATTGGCAATCCCGCCGGTCGCAGCGATTCCTTCGTCACGTCCACCGAGGGTAGCTGAAAAGGAGGTCATGTCTGACAGGGAGATGTATGAGACAGCAATTAAGTGTTATGTGCTCTCTTGTCACGTCGCGTCAAAGGATAGAAGGATCTATACTACTCGGCAGCCTTGCCGTGTTCGAGATTGTACTCCGGCTTTCGTGGCAGAGCAATACAATTTGAACGCTAGGACCACTCATCTTGACTCAAACCCCGAAGTGAGGCGATGTACAGAATTCATCTCTAGGTACGTATCGGTCTTTATGAGCCGCTACACCAGTGTATGACTGAGTATACTTTCTACGCGGGTCAAGATCACTTTGAGATCACTGGCGGGATTCATTCTAAATAGCAAAGGCTACGTATGTATACTCAAATCTGATGACTTGGACGGAGTGGTCCTCCATGTCAATCAGAGAAACCCACTCAACGACTTACATCATGAAAATAGGTGAATGTCGGTTGGCGAGTAGCGGTCCTGAGCCCCGAGTAAAGCTAATATATCCACTGAGAGTCGCCATAGGTCCCCTCCGTGCAAAACTCCCGCCAGACCATAGTCTCTGCGACATCCTGCATGGCCGATCATGACAGCTTACGCGAATCGATTTCGAAACCCGGATCAACGAAAAACTCTACCGTACACTACGTAAGAGATTTGCAGATGAATGCTTTTGTCTTTTGCATATGTTTTCCTCCGAAACACAGCAACCGAAACCTTACTGTCACGTTTTGAAATTTCCGCAGTATTGTCTCTTTGACGACCAGCAGCGGGTTTACTGACTCGACGTGCTCCACAAATGTCAAATGTCATAGTATGGTGAAAGAAAAGGCTCGTGTCCATTCCCCTTGGACAAAAATAGCCTGAAAGGTCGGCCGTTCTTGTGGGTATGCGACTATGTGTCTCAATCCATGTGTGCATGTTCTTTGGAATATCTTTTTCCTCGTTTCGCTTGACCATCTCGTGTCCTTCCGGCCCTCGGTGGTAACCATCCCGAAACTCTTTCAAGGAAACTTGACTCCTGTGCCTTGCACATGAGAAAGTTGCCCGAGTTTCAAAGCTTGCCCTCTTTTCCTTCGATCACGTACTTCTGATCTACACCCGTATATTTTTTCCGTGGGTGGCGCGCGGTGCAGAAAGAGTTACGATCAACCCCCGGAACCCCGAGTTCGGTGCCGAGCTTTGCCTTTTTTGGTGTTGTGTCGCGCATTGCTGCTTCAACCCTTGTCGTCGGCCTCTTTAGAAAGATCCTAGCACCGCTTCGCTGGCTGAATTAATCACTCCAATAGCTCTGCCTTGACATTATCTAGAACCTCGGTGATTTCGATATGGCTTTTGTGCAGCTCCCGTGAAATCTCAGGTTCTTGCGTATCTTTAGGACCTGGGCTTGACTTGAGTTTCGACGGAGAGCACATCAGAGGAATGAAGACACATCAGGGATCACTAGTCGGTTAGGCATGCTATACAGACCGAACCTCGAAATGGAGACCTGCGTAAATTTTACCGCCAGCCGTGCAAGGTTCAGATATCGGGACCAGTCCTGGGGCCTTTAAAAGCGGTCGTTTCTTTCAACGAAAAGGCATCTACCCGCTCTCCTTTCCTTTCCTCCTCCTTGCCTTGACACCATCGCTTGCCCTTCTACTATGTCGATTCTAATCAGGACTCTAGTTCTTGCTTTGGCACTTAATCGTCTTTCTGGAACTCTTGCTGCTCCTGCAACTCACTCTAATAACACTTTCGATTTCATAATTGCTGGAGGTACGTGGTTCACGTAGTTGTACAATTAAGTTGGCTGATCACGATGTCCAGGTGGAAATGCTGGAGCAGTGTTGGCTAACAGACTGACGGAAAACCCTAACTACAAAGTTTTGCTTATTGAAGCCGGCCCAAAGTAGATCTATTCTCCACAATATACGCGAAATGACCTAAAAGCTTACTTATTTACAGTGATCAGGGTGTTTTGCAATTGGAAATTCCGTTCCTTTGCCACGAAGATACGCCAAACACACCATGGGATTGGAATTATACCACCGTTGCTCAGCCTGGGCTCGGAGGTCGTTCCATCCCATATCCCCGTGGTCACGTTTTAGGAGGCTCGAGTTCTGTCAGTGAGTATACTTTATGTAACTTGCGCAAACCAAAAATTTACTCGTTTACGTTAATCAGACTATCTGATCTACACTCGTGGATCTCAGGATGACTTCGATCGTTACGCTGATGTCACAGGTGATCAAGGATGGTCCTGGAACAACATGCAGCAATACTTCAAGAAGAACGAGAAATTCACTGCTCCAGTTGACCACCATGATGTCAGCAACCAAGTCGACCTAAAGATCCACAGCACAACCGGAATGAATTCCGTCAGCGTCTCGGGATTCCCGACCCCCATCGATGGCCGGATCATCAACGCCACGAGCGAACTTAAAGGAGACTTCAAGTTCACCCTCGATTTCAATAGTGGCAACGGCTTGGGATTCGGTCAGTGTCTAGTCTAAGGGTAGACTCGTAGATTTTCGCTCACCGTTCTTATAGGTTGGGTACAGACAACTACCGACGGTCCAAGGCGCAGTAGCTCCGCCACATCATACTTGGCTCCGAACTTCCGCCAGCGGCCCAACCTTCACATTGTCCTTGGGGCACAAGTATCTCGTCTCCTGCAAACAGGGACAGAAAAGGGTCTCCCTGAGTTCCGAAGCGTCGAGTATCGTCTTGAGTCTGATGGTAAGAACATCACGTTTCTTGCCTTGACATTGTGCTTATCTTGTCCATAGGATCAATACAACATGCAACCGCGACTCGCGAAGTCATCCTGTCCGCGGGTACTGTTGGCACTCCCCAGATCCTTTTGAACTCCGGAATAGGCAGTAGCGCGGACCTCAAGGCCGTTGGCATCAAGCCAATTGTAGACCTCGCGGATGTCGGCGAAAACATGTCGGACCACGCACTGCTTGGGAATGGATTCCTGGTCAACTCTACTGACACCTTTGATGACTTCACTCGCAACGCTACAGCTGCAGCGGAGGATATCGCGTTCTGGCAGAAGACAGGCACAGGGTTCCTCGTTGACACTATTGCCTCCCACTTGGGATTCATACGTCTCCCGAAGAACGATCCAATCTTCAAGACCAATGATGATCCTTCTGCTGGTCCTCACTCACCACATTATGAGCTCCTTGTTGCAGTATGTACTCGAAGATTTTTCTCCATGTTCTCCGCTGACATACCTTTAACCAGAACTCTCTCGCCCTGATCAACTCCCCTCCCACTGGAAACTACCTCGGAATCGCCAACGTTGTCCTCACACCGTCTTCCCGTGGATCCGTCAAGCTCCGGTCCAACAACTTATTCGATACACCTCTCATCGATCCGGCTCTCTTGAAGACTGACTTCGACAAAGCCACGATGCGCGCTGCAGTAAAGAGCAGTCTCAAATTCCTCACCGCCCCTTCTTGGGCAGGATATGTCATAAGCCCCATCAACGGCCTAGAAAACGCGACGACAGATGCCCAGATCGACGCATATATCCAGAAGAACACTGCGACGATCTTCCATCCGGTCGGTACGGCTAGCATGTCACCCAAGGGGGCGAAGAACGGTGTCGTTGATCCGGACTTGATGGTCAAGAAGGTAGCGGGAGTCAGAGTTGTTGATGCTTCCGTTCTGGTATGCTCTACTTTTTGCTTGTGGCGTAAATTTCTGACATATCAATGTGGCGACTCAGCCATTCGTTCCTAGTGCTCACACTCAGGTTCCGGTTTATGTTGTTGCAGAGAGAGCCTCAGATCTCATCAAGGCTGCGTATCATTAATAACCCATCTAATCGAACACGTTCTCTATCTTCTCTTTCAACTTGGTTACTCCCTTATTGCATGCGTTTTGCATATCTGGATGTTTCAGCACTTACTCTTGAACTCTATATTAGAAGCACCTTCATTCGCTTAATCTAGAACTACATATATATATATATTCCATTCGTTGTTCGTAGAATCCCTGGAATCAATTGTAGATCAATATTCTGCTCCTAAAGTTAAAGTCGGATACCTGATAGTGCGCATGCTTTCTGGCCTCACTTAGTTATTTCTGGCAGCTGGCCTTCTCAAGAAGTTATTGTTGTGGCCAGATAGGAAGACGGTCAACTAGGCAACTCCTGCAAGGTCAAACCAGAGAAATGCCAATACTGGATATCGTCTCAACCTTTGAGTTACTGTGACAGCCTGCGTAGTGTTGATAAATTCCTAAAAACTACTACGTAACTACGTTGTACAGTACTGAACACAAAGTGCAAATTGCTTCAAGCTTCGTCTTCGTCGTCAGATTCGGGCGGAGGTATACGTCCAAGGAAGGACTCATCAAGTGCTCCTAAAACGCACGTCTAAGAGAACATGTTACAAGACCGGAAAGGGTAACTCACGTCCAACTGAGATCGAATGACCCCTATAAGCCGTAATTGCAGGACTAGGAGTTGAATGGAGCAGCATAGTCGAAGTCGATGAAGCGCTAGTATTAATGGACGATGCAGCAACTGAGGGATAGTGTACGACTCGAGAAGGCGTCGAAAGAGGAGACGTGGGATACGTTGAGGGTGAACCAGTAAATGAAGCGGACTGGGACATTGAAAAGGCCTTCTGTGGTTGAGGGCTCGACTAAAAATTCCGGTGGTAAGAAGAAAGAGATAGACCAGCTTAAAAGACATACATTGGGGGACAGGACTCTAAACGACCGTTTCGGGTTTGTCGTATTTTGGAACAATGACTTTTGCTTCTCTGGTGTCGCGGGCACCGTACGGGGGTATTGCACCGCATAAAACCCTTGCAAAAGGTTGAAAGCAAAGACAGCAGCTAATGTCACCTCTGATAACAATAGTTTAGTAATGAACGCGAACGAAAAAAGTCACAAGCACTCACCAATGATACAAAACCACCTATACAACCAATCTGACGACCATCTTTCAGGTTTATTGTTGCTTATTACCAGTCGTAATGAGCGTTGAATCGTTGGAAGTGGCAAGAGGTTTGAGAAAACGAAAACCAGGACCAATGAGAACGCGTTTGTACGTATTCGTTGTAGCGCTTCTGTTCGATGAGGTTTGAAGTGATTCGACACTGTTGACAGTAGTGAGGATATCAAGGGCGGTTTCGATGTTATTGCTTGAGCCATTTCAGAGCAGTTCTGAAAACAGGAGAAAGCGAGGAAAGCGAGTTGAAGAAAGGAGAAAAGTGTGAGCCGTGACACTGTTGACACTGCCCGTGTTTGTCGCACATGACAATCTGACCAGTTCACATGACCAGCGCGTGGCATCGCGCGTCCAGACTTGCCAGTGACACGGACAGGACGCGAACGTTTATGCTTAATTTCAGTATCGAACGTGGAGCCAAAAGTTTACAGACTCAAAAAAATTATTAGGGCTTATAGTATTAACTATCGCCATTTCTAAGGCAACGAAGACCATACAGCCTGGTACATCAGTTCGATCGAGGCACGCAGCACGATCGTTCTCACGCGTCCAAGTCGCGCTCGATGCTTTGTCATGGCCAAAGGCCACTTCCTCTTTTCTCTTTGTCCTTCTGTACATAAATGTATCGGACTTGCTCTCTTAGATTCCCGTCCTGCCTTTCTCCTCAATGTCCTGACCAAGTACTCACATACAGCTTGCTAGGTCTTGTCCTGCCTTTCTCCTCATCACTCACATACAACTCGTTAGTCCTCTGGGCTACAGTACTAGTTGTTTTCTTCTCCCACCCCTCACTATCCACATCCCCTCTTTCTTTCTTTCTTCCTTCCTTTCTTTTTTTATTTATTTTTCTTACTTTCTCAGCACTGTCTCACATATTACATCCACCTGTGCCGGCTTGAGTGCGGCACCCTCGGGGTCCATGTGAGAGAGCTAGGGTGACTAAGTGAATTATATTTGCTTGCATTACATCGAACCGTTGTAAGCAGACATCGGGATTCCCTTTTTCCATCATCTCCTCTCCTCGTTTTCCCTCGACGGTAGCAACACATAAAAATAGACAAGATGCTGTATCATATATTTGAAAGACGTTCGAGGTTGTCTCTATTTTTCCAGTGAGGCGGGATTCTGAAGAATACCCGAGTCGAAATGGCGAAGCACCTCCAATGTGCCTAAGGGAAGGGTCGATCCTGAGGATTATTACTCATCTTTGCTTTGGCAGTGAGTAGCAGTATGTCGAGGCCGTTGCATTTCTTAGCCAGTAGTCAGAACATAACATAGGTTAACATTTGTCGACAACAACCGCACCTTAATTAGTTCAATGACAACATTCCCCAGCTGATATATATAGAGTTCGAAGAGATCATAGGGTCATAGGGCTCATTGACGAGTAATTTCTGGAAGTCCTATCTTGTCCGCATAATCTTGTCTCCGTTCCCAATTTTCCGCCCTTGGGATAATAGGACGAGAGCCCAAAATCAATGAGATAGTATTGAACTGGATGGACCACCGATCAAAAGACTCGAATTCGCAGGTGACCCCGTCAGTAACGGATTTCATTTGATGAAAGCTACGAGAAATGACCTTTGATAGATCCATCATGAGGTTGAGGTAACAAGCATCCCTAGATAACATGGTCATGGCAAAGAGGGTGAACTTCGAGAGCACCTATCAGTGATCCTATGTTCATGCATCATGGAACTCAAGACCCTGCCAACGTTACAAGTTAAACTATTAATGACGATCCTCGCACGCGAATTGTTGCCTTACCTGCAAAGACTGCTCAACTGCCTCCACCACTTCACCAAATCGACCGAGGGCAATCCTGCAAAGTGTAGCAATTGCGGTATTACAAGTAAATCCTTTCAATGGGTGTTAGGAATAGATATCATGTCAAAATTGGCAACGTATGATTGTTGGAAATCCGGGAGAAGATATATAGTTACCATATCAAGTTCTTCACCCAAAGTATCAAAACACCGCTTTATTGCAACCTCGGCACCATCAGTAATACGAATAGCTTTGAGGACATGAGCTTCCTTAAAGAACGATGTAATCTTCGGATTTATTAAGAATCCTTATGGGCCTTTCATGACTGCTGGACCAGGATATCCATTCGGGGCGAACGGACGTTTCACCTGAAAGCGCGTGTGACAGTGGCCAAGAGATATGTAAGAATCGATGAACGAATTTGCTATCAGATGAGCGCCTCTGGAGTCCGCTTCCACATTCGTGTCGTACCACATATGGGTGTTGGGACGATTTAAGACTTGATTTCGAGGAAGCATATCAGAATCGTCTTTTCCAGGACGTTGAGAATGTCGGATGACATGTTTTACGCAGGGGTTGGACCAACAAACAGCAGTGTCAATTGGGTGTCATTCAAGAAATTGAGAGCTTCGTCGAGACAAAGTGCAAATGTGAGATGACTCAGAAGTCGGGACCCAGGAATAAGTATAAGGATTGATGAAGAGCTCTCTGGTGGACCACTGGAGCCGCTTTTCATTTCACCGATATGCTATTGTCGTAATTGAAATGGGAGAGAGCAGCACTGGAGCTAATGGCGTACAATGTCCGCGTCATGGCTAGCGTAATCTTAGATCGTGTCACCGGTCCCGGCACCAACCATCTCAGACAGAACCCCCCAGTCACAGTCAGTCAGTCTCTCTCGTCACCAGCCAGATTCTCACCGAGTGGAAGTGCCGGTATCATGTTGTATTGAATAGTCAACTGCCTTCCGCTTCACAATCCCTCAATGTAAATGGCGCCGTCTTCAATGTGACAATCTTGTAATTCCCCTCCAAATCATGAACGGCGCCAATTCTTCAAGTTTCAACATTATGGAAGCACGTATCAACTGTCGTCGAAAGTAATCATTGAGCTAAGAAACCATTAAGCTCAGCTCTCCTGGCGGAGCAGCCGATCACCTGTAAGTAGGTTGCCCTTCTATTTGCACCGGAGTATGTGCAGTTAATCTTACCCATTTCTCTATAGCATACCTACTCCATCGTGTCTAAGACTAGCAGCCCAGTAGAACGATCTGCTGCGCTACTCACGTGTGTTTCTCATTCAACATCTTCCTCATTGTCAACACTAGTGTCACGCGACCATTTGCTTCAGGACCGATAATGCTGGCCCCTGGATTCTCTGGACATCGGCGTAACGACCTTTTTGCGATTTTACTACGTTGGATGAATTGCAGTCACGTTGCTTGCCATCCGTTACGTGAGTCATGAGCGCTGCATTCATCTAGTTTTCTCATGTTAACATGATACAATGATCTCGCCGTTATGTTCGTGGAAGATATCTCGACTGCTTATATCCATAATGGACGCGCCATCCAATTTTTTTTCTCTGGGGCGAGATCGATCTTGTCCGTTGTATCGAAATGCGCTATCTGAAATCACCTCGGTGTACGTTAGATGTCGGAAAGATGCAAGATGGATTGCCTAAGAGATAAACAGCACAAGTAGTACGTGCCTGCAAAACAAGTACATCATCACTGATCTCTTGCCATTTCTCTCCTTGAAACCCATCGGTCCATCATAATCTCCCTGAAAATGGTCATGGTTCCATCAACCCAGGCTGTGCAATTGTATACATGTCATAACGGCATCTACTCCTCTCCATAACTTGACCGGCTCTTTCTATCTACACTGCTGAACCGCAAGCCACCCAAAGACGTACTAATCGCCGTCGGGCCCATGACTCTAGACTTAACACGGAGTATCATACAAGGCCGCCTATGGACACGATCACCTATACAACGCATCGTGTGTCTCTTCGACGACCGGATCTTGTCTGTGGTAGAACAAGGGTGGCCCCGTGGATTTAGTAAACAGCCTAGGCCTCATCTACTACTATGCTACTGAACTTTGTGGGTGTGGGATCCAACGACCGGGTAGAGATTTCTATAGATTATACTCAGGACGACATCTTTGTCTCACTGTGCACTATCGTTGCTCAATGGCTTCCCACAAATTGTGGACCTTATCGAGCGATTACAAATGGACCGCCTTATATCTTTCTGCATCAACCTGATAAACGATGTAAATTCAAAGGTGACTTGATTCTACATTATGGTAGACTACAGAGGGCTTCGAGGTAATTGTAATTTCATTCAATTGTTTTACAGACTATTCGAAATCAAGCTGACGTTGACGCTGACAGTGGACACTGTGCTCGTAGGTGTTATAGTGTCCGAGATGCTTGGACTTTCCCTGGAGACCAAGAAATCAGATACATTATGTTAACTTGAAATCCATCCGCCTTACGTCCAAACTATAGTGGTTGTCCTGTCTTCAATATAGGGTGACTGGTTGACGAGAGTATGGAACACTCTCTCAGCAGTCACTACAGGTGCACTGGCTGCCCTGACTCCCATCTTTATTCAATGAGGATTCAGTTTTACCTACCATCGTAACGAACGACTTACCTGGGAGAACAGGGCAAGAGCAGATACAAATATGAGTGGCACTTGGGCGAAGAACATGGTGGCACCTCTCTGGAGAGGACTTGGCAGCCGAGGTAAGGCTTTAAATGATTCTGGGTTAGATTACGGCGCATGACGTGATACCTCCATTGTCAAGACTCCTCCCTGCTCCTCACACTTGCTCTTGGGTCTGTCAAAGCTGGGATCATTCGAATCCGACCGTCCAGGATCGTTTCAATTGACATCAGTCCGAGAGATGACTGACAGCCGACATATTGCGTACGCCTCTCGCTGTTAGTCACTCCTGCCGAGCGCCTTTCTTCCCACATATTCGGCGTTGAGGCCGAGCGCCTTTCTTCCCGCATATTTCGGCGTTGTGTAACCCCATGTCGATTCTTCCCTCGATCCTCTTCACGAGTCCGAGGTATCAGGAACGTTACCAGGGAGCATCATTTCACCCTTCGTGGCAGTAATCCTCCATGAAAAACTAATGTTACCTGGACCCGCACGAAACCCTTTTGTGTATATTGATATCCATAACGAACAAAAATCAAGTCATCATCAAATACTTATGTCGGTGCTAGTATAAAAGGGTTGTATAAAGTGTAGGTGTTAGGCAGAAACGGCGTCTTCCATTCGGTGGCTTAATGCGATCCTCTGTTATCTTCGTCCTCTCTTTTCTTTCTGCTGCATATGGCGGGATCGGGCCAAGTACAGACCTGCATATCGTAAACAAGGTCATCTCGCCTGATGGCTTCAATCGGTCGTAAGTCTCGCATTCCTATCCATAATCATTTGCGACTCACTTATACATTGCAGGGCAGTGCTAGCTGGAAATACCGCTGGAAGTGCCAGTTTTCCTGGTCCACTCATCACAGGAAACAAGGTGATGTCCACTCTTCGCTTGGACAAAACTGACAGACACTAATCGTGCTTTGAAGGGAGCCGAATTCAAACTCAATGTCATCGACTCTCTCACCGATAGCTCGATGCTTAAAGCCACGAGCATTGTCAGTTTTACTTTTCTTCGTTGTTGTCTCGGGCTTATCGAACTTTCTCCAGCATTGGCATGGGATATTTCAGGCAGGCACTCCCTGGGCCGACGGTCCAGTCGGTGTGACCCAGTGTCCGATCATACCTGGGCAGTCGTTCCTATACGATTTCAAGGTCCCTGATCAGGCTGGAACATTCTGGTATCATTCACATTATTGTGAGTGAAAATCGTATCATGATTGATGATGACTCATACGATTATTTACAGCGACTCAGTATTGCGATGGTCTTCGAGGGGTTTTCGTTATTTACGATCCCCATGACCCTCACAAACACTTGTCAGTTTGCTCATTTACAATTTACGGAAATAGCTACTGATTCCCTCAATATATCATTCTAGATATGACATCGATAATGGTCAGTGTCATACTTTCATCGCCGAAATGGTTATCATTGACTGACATCCCATCGCTTCTTGAAGATGATACGGTGATCACGCTCGCTGACTGGTATGCGGAGTTTTCCTGAACTGTTCCTCCATTTACCTGAATTTGCAGGTATCACGTTCCTGCTCTCGAGGCCGGTCCTGTTCCCACGTTCGATGCTACGCTGATCAATGGCAAGGGTCGCTATGCTGGTGGCCCTACCTCACCTCTGGCCGTGATTTCAGTTGTTAAAGGCCAAAGATATCGTTTCCGGCTTGTCTCTACCTCATGTGATCCTAACTATGTTTTTTCTATCGACGGACACACGATGGTGAGATGGATAGTCACTTGTTTTAGGTTGTGTTTGACTTTTCTTTGCAACTTTTAGACGATCATTGAAGTTGACGGGATCAACGTACAACCCCTGACTGTTGATTCCATCCAGATATTCGCTGGTCAACGCTACTCGTTTGTTTTAAACGCCGACCAGTCCATTGATAATTACTGGATACGTGCTAAGCCCAACTTTGGAACTACGACATTCGACGGAGGCGTAAACTCTGCTATCCTGCGCTACAATCACGCACTTAACAAAGACCCAAACACTACACAAACCCCCAACTCAAATCCGCTCCTTGAAACCAACCTACATCCTCTTGTCGATCCTGCTGCGCCTGGTGTTCCTACTCCGGGAGCTGGCAACGTCGATATCAACCTCGCCATAGAATTCGATCCTACTAAGTTCCAATTCAGTATCAATGGTGCTCCATTCGTTCCACCCACAGTACCTGTCCTACTCCAGATCCTGAGTGGCGCAAAAACCGCTCAGGAGCTTCTTCCGCCCGGGAGCGTCTATACCTTGCCCAGGAACAAAGTAGTTGAAGTTTCTATTCCTGGAGGTGCCCCTGGAGCGCCTGTAGGTGTATACTCTAACTTCTATGAAACCTCGCTGAACTGACATTCTCAGCATCCCTTCCATCTCCATGGGGTACGACATTTAAGCTATCATCATCGTTTGAATGTTGATCATCATTCACACAGCATGCTTTCTCCGTCATTCGAAGTACTGGTAACTCAACGTACAACTTTGCGAACCCTGTTCGTAGTATACCTTTATTTTTCCTTCGAATTCTGAGCTCAACCTTTCCATAGGTTAGACGTGATGTGGTTTCCACGGGTGATTCGAATGACAATGTGACGATTCGATTCACGACGGACAATCCCGGCCCTTGGATTTTCCATTGGTTTGTTGATTTATGATTTTTCACCAAAATGCCACTGACTACAATATAACTTACAGCCACATCGATTGGCACTTACAGGCGTACGTTCATCACATCTTTGTCATCTCTTATTGTTAATCCATTTTCCTATTCAGCGGTCTCGCCGTTGTATTCGCGGAAGATGTGCCAGATGTTGCTCAATTGAATCCTCCGTGTAAGATTTATCCTTCTGGTTACACTGATATTTGTTTATCATGTATCTAGCGTCTTGGGATACACTTTGTCCCGCTTTCGATGCTGCTAACCCTGATGGAAAGTCAAACTGATATCTTTCAAGACATGCATATGAATGCTCGCCTTTTAATATTACTCGAAAAGTCGATTACAATAGCGAATTGATAGCGAATTTGCTCTACTCCATTGTTTGAGCCTCAGGACGTTGCGCAGTTATGTGTAAGGTGGTAGTCGACTCGCCAATGGATATCTCCACAATACAAGTCCTCACTTCCTTGGACGTGAGTTTCAGTTTTTGGAAAACTGGACATCGACGGTCGCGGGCGTCGCGAACGCCCGTCTCGAGTCTCGTGGATCCTGGCCGTGGCATGTGATCATCGTGATTGACTTTGTCGTTCTGATTTAGTAGCAGATTACAGCCATTTTCATATGTTAGTCGGATACAGATAGAATGAACGTTACATGGATATGTACATAAGAGCCTGAGCACTGTGGTGCCGACGAACTTGTGGCGAACGGAGTTTGAAAAAACGAGCCCGTACTATAGTATTGTGACATAGCGTTCTTGATATCTTCAACCGTATTAACGTTCTTCAAGAATCAACCCTGGGTGACCTTGTTTCAACGCCGGTACCAGCAATATGGCCAACAGAAATCCATACACGAGATCCGAATGGCACGATACAATGTACGAAAAGTGGAAGGAGGCTCCTGACGTTCTTCGGCAAATCCAACTACGTGACAGTAATAGGTACTTCTCCCTGAATCATAATGTCTTTTTGGGCAGGCTTCACGACAGCGAGCTGTTCTGGGTTAAAATGCAGCCCCATCTTCTTTCCAATGGCTTTCAGCTGCGTCCTAGGTTTCGTCCTGAATGGGTACCCTCTTGGCGAGATAGGCCTCACGAACGCCTTGTAAAGTTTGAAGACTCCATTGTTCATTATGTACGGCCTAATTAATTATACACATTCAAATCATTTCAGACGCTTCCCAGAGCTCACGGTTTATAGATGCCATCCGCCTTTCAGATGGTTCTCAAGCTGTTATCAAGGTCGTTGACAACAAGTCGCTGGAGTTACCAATTATCCGGTATCTATCATCTTCAGCATGTCGGAGCGACCAAAGAAACCGAACAGTACCTGTTCATGCGATCTTGCCCGTGCCTAACGATCCTTCAAAAGCTCTCCTTGCAATGCCTCTACTTCATCGTTTCGACGGACTGCCGTTCAGGCATTTTGGAGAAGTCGTTGAAGCGCTTGAACAGTTCCTCGAGGTCAAGCTCAAGTCTAATTAGTCATTTTCTGTCGCCGGGGCTGACAAACATACTCCAGGGGCTAACGTTCATGCATGAGCATAGGATCGCCCACCGGTGGGAGACAAGATATACATATAATTTTTCATAATGTGTTAACGAGCCATAGAGACGCTTGTAGAGGGAATCTCATGATGGACATCTCTCCTATCATGCCCGAAGGCTTTCGTTTTGGAGCGCCTCTCAAACACGACATCATGTCTCATCGCGAGCTTAAATGGAAGAGTCGATCCTCTGGCCGCCCCATGCAATATTACTTTATTGACTTTGACATCTCGAAACCATACTCCATTGATGAGGAACTCGAGACACTAACCGGTCTAAGTGGCCAGGACCGTACTGTTCCCGAACTCCTTGACAACAAGCCTTATGATCCTTTCAAAGTGGACGTCTACCAGCTTGGCAATGCTTTCCTCGCCAAAGTAATCCCGGTACCAGATCTTCCATTATGCAGTGGTAGTAAGAATGCTAATATATGTTGTCCAGGAATACAATGGTCTCGAGACTCTGGTTCCAGTCTTGAAAGCAATGGCAAACTTGAAGCCTGAGGATCGACCCTCTCCCGCAGAAGCTCTCAGAATGCTGGAGTCTTATGACGACCGGACACTTCAACAACGTGTGTGGCTCAAGAAGTATTCGATGTACGACAGGTTACGAATCCAGTATATTGGAACCAATCCCATTTAATCTAAGCCAATTTCCCCGCTTTGCATCCTAGACTTTTGTAACCTGTGTTGAACACTTCACGTTCTAAAAATAGATAAATTCCGTAGCATTTATAGCTCGACTGCTCGCCACCGAAGTTCAGTAGCGGTCTTCTGATGAGGGATCCTTGACCATTGGAACATCGTCCTTCGGTGAAAGTGACGTCTCAATGTGTTTCTCAGCTGGGAAGGTAACAAAACTCACCATCCTCTAGGATTGGCACTTTTCATATCCATGGGGTTTGCCTCCAAGTATATACATAGTACATTAGTTTTTATTCATTTATCGACTCAAATACCATCATTAGCACTCTGCGGGACGAGCCAATGAGTAGCCAATATCGGGATGATGAGCTCGGTGCAGTGCTCAAGGTGTACCTCCGAACTGGTCATCTTCTGCATGAGAGTCAGAGATTTAGCAGCTTATATCGGTCTGCATCCTTTCTCCTATCCGACAACTATTCAGACAACTTGAAAGCCTCGGTGACGGTATGTCAAATGCACACAATAACCGTCACCAGCCTGTCGCAATGGTGCAAGCGGACAATTGTTATATTTGTACATAACATCAGGCGAACAGCAGTCGCCTCGTAGCCCTTGTTTCAACTCCTTGACGGCTCTAACATATATCGCGGGCATTTATGATGAGACGCCGAGATTTGAGAGAACTTAGTAAATTACCAAGATTGGCAGACTTCAGCTTCAGAACGTTTCTTCATCCTCTGAATCATTCATGATAGTTCACAACGTGCAATGAAGGGGGGAGAATACTTTGCCCTACGTCTACTTTTTAACTCCAAGAAACAACAGTCAAGTAAAAACTCGCGTTGAAATTCTGGCAGAGCTGTCGCCTTCTCCGGCCGCGGGGGTCGATTCGAAAAAATGTTCTGCTGTATAATTTGGCGACAAATTTAAAGATCCAATATACCACTTTTAACCTAGCCCGTTTCTTGCTGAAATGTCGGTGTGACACTTTAGCTATCCCAATCTACGAACATACGAATAACATATACTTAGAACAATGCTTCCTGATCAGCAACCAGGCCACCAAAGTAGCACGTCAGAGCTTTAAGTTTTGACCCCATCCACTCCTCCTCGACTTCCACATGTTCCAAGGTATCGGGCTTGGTACTCCAAATATTATTGGCAGGGGAAACTTCTAGTAAATGCGCTATTTCGTCCAAGCGCGTGTTTCTGGGAAGGTAGTATGCAATGTTGGGTGTAATCTGCCTGCTCAGTTTAAACAGTGCCGAACCGTCTATCGGCTGTATCGATGAGAGCGAGTAAGAGGGGTGGTTTTCAGCTGAATCTTTGCCTACGTCCCCTAACGGTGGTGATAGAACGTTGGTTGACTCTGAGGTGGATCCCGATAAGTACGAAGGTCCTCCCCAGGGAGGAGAGAGAAAGATGACATCGATTTGACGGTTGCATTGGCGATGTGGAAGGGTAGTATGTGCCTTCGCAAAGGCAATATAGTCGGCAAGAATGAATTCTATTCGGTCAGCTACGCCATATATCTGCGCGTTATGCCGCGCAAGAGCAAGTCGGACAGGTGAAGTATCAAGGGCGATGACTAAAAAAGAGAATTTTTAATCGGAGTTCAAGTCGTGATGAGTTCGAAGAAGAGGCACCTCGCTGACACGTCTTCGCGAACGCTATGGCATTGCCACCAACACCACAGAATGCATCTAAGATGGTGTCACATCGACATCGCTCTGCAATCTGATTTGCAACAAACTCAGGTGTAACGCTATACCATCCTTCTCGGTCCAGAAGGCAGCCCGGGGGCTTGGAGTAACGAGAAAAGTACCGTTCTCGTTGTGCAAAGTCTTTATCAATTGATAACCCATTAAAGAAAGCTGGAACGAATATGAATCACCACGTACATTTTTGCAGATCTTCCGGTACTTCTGAAGCATACGTATAATGGGGCACAAGCCCGCTTGCGTCATATTTTTCCACCCACTGTGCTTTCTGTTTCTTTTCGCCTATTCCAGTTTTCTGACGTTTTGACGGTCGATCTGCTGTTGCAGTTTCATGTATTAGTTCTTCATCTGTATTCGAGATTGTTGAGTTCTCAGCGCGCTTGAAAGCATTCAAAACAAACTGCGAGCCTCGACTCAGTCCTCCTCGAGCTTTACGCTTATCCATGAAAATGAACAAGGAGCGAGTAGTTGTTGACTTCTATTGACGAAAAAGTGTGGTACATAGATAAGATACGATAAGATAAGGGTTAGAGTCTATCAACAGTCGAAATCATCAATGAAGAGGGCCGAGTACACCGGCATTAGCAAGCTGAGGCGCCATTTACTGGAAAAGGTGGAGGGCACAGGTGAGAGAAACAGAGTCTCAGCCATTCGTGCCAGACGCTCAGTAGACCCAAAACAGGAAATGACGCCAACAGATCCGAGTCCGCTCTGCCTTATTTTTTGCTGGGACTAGCCGGAGCTTTAGCTATAAGTACTTCTCAAGCTCAAGTGTCCTCAGCTTGATAATACTCCTGTACGTAAGGCAAGCCGCAATCTACTTGTCAGATCGACTATGTACGTCTGATTCATGGTTCCACCGCAGTCTGTTATCTTGGTGTATCCTAGTGAATAATTTTTGGCGGTACATTGAATGATTTTGGCAAAGATCTATCTAGAGAAGAAAACAAACCAATCTCAGGAGATTTTGGGATGGTCCTACATACCTTCGATCATTCTTGCCGGCGCCTTTGTCTTGCCTCACCAAATTTGCTTGGAGATTGGAATCAATCAAATTCTTTAAGTAGTGGTCATATCTAATACAAGTCACTAATCGTTTCTTGTCGTCATCATATGGTACAAGTCATAAATACGATACATTAATTCGATTGGAGTTGGGGTATACGGGTTATCCCAGGATTTCACGATTGTCCAATAAACGTAAAGCTTCTTTCCTCGCATCCTCTATGGTTGTTGTCCACGTCCATTCCCAACCTTTTGTAAATTCTTCGCTTAACAGCCTCAATCTTTTTGACAAAGCATTGCCAGACAACCCGTCCAAATCGTAATCATGCAGAGTGAAAATCTGTCCATTACGTCGTGATCTTGCTGCAACTTGCAGTGCCTGAGGACGGCGAATCGTATCGAAGATATGCAACGCGCGACGTGCTGTGTTTCGAGTGGTGGAGGGGTGTCCAAGGACGGTGGCGAGAATGTAAGCGTCCTTCATATCGATCTAGTAAGCCGATTTGTGAATCCGCAAGAAACAAGGGGAATACCTCAATAGCTTGACCGGCACCTGATCCTTGATGTGGTGCCATGGCGTGCGCCTAAAAATCATGAGTAAGGAGAGTAAAGGGAAATTGAAGATATTTATACCGCATCACCAAGTATCGCAGCACGACCAGAGACAAATGAAGGTAATGGTTTTACAGTATGAATAGCCCATCGAAGAGGCTGCTTTACGCACTGCGATTGGTCAGTATTTATCAAGGATAGTTGTTCAATATAGGAAAGGGTGCCAACCGATATAAGCTGCTGGACCTCTGGCTCCCACCCAGAAAAGTGGTCAATAAACTCAGCGCGATCTACAGGCGATACCCAAGGCCCATCAAAGAGCGAATGCTCGAGGTCATGCCTCGAAATAAAGGCTACGAAGTTGATGTACTTCCCATGGGCAACAGGATAGGCTATTATATACTTTCAGGGAAGACTGGCGATCAGCTGATTGCGCTTATCCATAGAAAGTAGATAACTGACACCATTCTTTCCTAGGTACTGAAATTGATATGAGTGTCATCAACGTTACACAAAAGAAGAAGGGGATCGGTGTACCTGGGTGGGTCGCGTGTAGACCTTATGATCGGGAGCAATCCGTCTCAGATCCTCAGAGGATA
The DNA here is from genome assembly GCA_017657315.1 of Termitomyces sp. K1Ag. Lineage (NCBI taxonomy): Eukaryota > Fungi > Basidiomycota > Agaricomycetes > Agaricales > Lyophyllaceae > Termitomyces > Termitomyces sp. K1Ag. The sequence goes on from JAGGAR010024028.1 coordinate 33,206, forward strand.
TCAGCGTTCGATAGGCATTTGTACCACTCCAGACTGGGTCTATAGCGGTGTACATGCTGCCGGCCTCGCCATGTCTTCCCTCTGAGCGTGCGCGAGTGGCCTTCTCAGTAAGAAGACTCCTCCGGACCGCGGATTTTAATCCGTCTGCGCCGATGAGCACGTCGCAAGTAGTTGTTGATCCGTCCTCGAAGGCGACTTCGATTGGGCCGGAGGATCGCTGCGTATAGGACCGAAGGCGCTTACTGAGGTGAATTTTATATGCTTCGGGTAGCCTTTTGAGAAGTACCCGCTGGAAGTCTGCCCGATGGAACAACATCAAATTGCCTACGAGTACAAGTAAGGATGAGCGTGGAAGGCTGCGGATCGATGTTCAAGAACGAACCGTTCGTCATCAAGGTGTAGAAGTCCAATCCTGACTCCTGGTCACTCTTTCGGTACCTAAAAGAAGGTACTGAAGGGTGACAGGTCTCAGTATAAATTGTGACAACGCGAGGAGCAAACAATACCTGGCCCATCTTTCCGTTTTACTTCAGAGCATCTGAGTAGCTCGTCTTCGATACCTAATCTCTGTATGACCTTCCAAGGACCTACCAAAAGGTGTCGATACGGACTCGATCAGATGTATCATCTAGGTCTTACGAGGAAATATCCCTATTCCAGCGCCGAGCTCCGTGAGCTGCGCGGCGGCTTCGTATATCTCAACGTCAATGTCAGGATACGCCGATAAAGCAGCTGATGCGTCCCAAACAGGTCAGCATGTACCGCAAGCAAAAGTACCGGATAAATGTCACCTGCGGCAGTTAAGCCACCAATGCCAGCCCCGCTGAATGATGAATGTTA
>JAGGAR010024029.1:0-41546 GCA_017657315.1 Termitomyces sp. K1Ag
CTCGGCAGGAGCGCGTATCAGACAAACAACTAAATAACGGAAAATCGAGGGGGTCTATCGTTATGAAAACGGCTGTAAGCATGAACCTGGTAGGATGTATCATATTCTAAATCATGAATAATGGTCCCAGGGGGATTTAACACCAATTAAGGCATAGAAACTGACCAAGTTAGTAGGGTGAGAATAAAACCGCAAATGTTGTTACAAATTGCAGCGAGCATCTATTTTTGCTTTTGTATTATCTTTGTTGTAAATGGAAAGACGATAATCATCTTGCGATTGGGATGACGTTGTTGTGACAACGAGCGCGTGCCAAATAATACACAGCCACGAGTCATCGCCTCACGCAGCGCAGCAATAAACCACGCCCACTTGTTTTCCACTTGTTTCTCTTCCACCACCACCACCTCTTTTCATTCACTCTAAAGCTTCTTACTTTTACGATTCTAACAAGACTACTTCAATGAGTAGCAGACCACCTCCACCACAAGGTCAGCGTTTGTACATTGATAATCGTCATAGCTTACGCTCACACGACATCTGGACCCTGTTTCAGGCAAGTTCTCCTACATCAGATTTTCCGTGGCGCTTTTTAAAGCGAAAAATATCCGTTTGGAACGAAACAAACTAATATTATTTCCAGACTCACCCCCCTCATATGCTTTTGTCACACGAGTATACCGAAGAAACTTGCGGCCTATTGTGATATTCAGTGTGTCCCATCCAACGTTCATTTTGTTGTGCAAAATCTGACTTTGTCGTCAGCTGCTTTTCTGGGTGGACTATTTGGTCTTATCTCGTGCGTACCCTCGAGTTTCTATCTTTGCGACGGATTCTGAAGCCACACCTTTTCAACAGTGGGGTACACTTTCTTTTGTTTTCACTCTCGAATCAAAATCTTACTTTCTCATGTAGATTGGCTGGTTCAGAAATTTCGGCGTTGACCGATTCCGTACGTATGTCTAATACGCGTCGGTCATCCTGGCACTGAACTGATGTTTGCAGAGAATGTACCACAAGTAGCCAACATTTCAATTGCGCTGGGAGCATTGTACATGGCTCTATTTGTCATTGGGGTGAGCTTCTTACGTGCACTGCATCCTGCTGGGTGCTAACATGCTTTCAGCTCTTCGGGATCTATAGTGCTGCCACAGTGAGTTGGATATCCAGCTTGTGAAATTCGAACCTCATGAACTTCTTCAGCAACGTCTTAAACCTGTCCGAATTTACTGTTTTCTCGCGGCCTTCGCCACTCTCATCGTTGTTGCTGCAAGTTTAACCCGAGTCATATCTCATTTCGTCTTGAAGGTGAGCTCATTACTGTTCCGGTTTTCCGGCTTGTAACTCACGTTCTATATCAGGACGACATGCTTCGTGAATGCCAAAATCTTACGACCAATGATGAAGTGGTTTACGTACGTTATTTTCAGCTTTACTCGTTCTCCCTTGATTTGACTCCGGCTTGAATTGGGCTATGTTCAGTTCGGCTTTTGGGGACCTATCCGCGCTCATATTATCACCCAACAAGAAGCTGCTGCTTGTGAGTCGTCGTCTTTTCTCCTGTTGAATTATTGTCTCACCTCTCTTTAGGGTGTCGCGACGCTTGGGATCACGATTCATGGGCAGAGATATTAGCCCTCATAATTTTAGGAAGTATGTCATACTGTCTGATAACCTTCCAATTTCTCATAACGATTCTTAGTCCTCGGCGGTCTCTTCACCGTGGTGGCGTTCGCTTACTATCGTCAACTCCTCGACCCGACCAGTTTCGCCAACGCAAGTCGTGCACCCTCTCATCAAACTCGATTTGGTAGTGGATACCCCGAGCACTATAACCCGCCATTCTACCCATATAATGCCCGCCCGCAGTATGCACCGCCCCCTGGGCCGCCACCCGGACACTACGAGACGTTCGTACCGCCGTATGATGGCAAGCCGCCTGGTTATCGTGGATATGGGGGGTATAGTACCGATGCAAAGAATCCGTTTTCCGACTTTGATGGATCTACTTCGAGGCAGGAGAGGGATGTGACCAGTCGGCCGTACCCTGGTGGGTCGGAGACGTTCCGTCGTTGAGTGTTTTGTTGTTGTTGTTGTTGTTGTTGTTGTTGTATGACTAGGACTTTGATGCTTCGTGGTTCCTTTTTCGAGACGGAACCAAAAGTCTTTGTTTATGTTACCCATTGTGTTGTTATATATACTCAGTGTTTCTAGACTCTGCAGAACTACCGCATAATGTATATTATCATTTTCGGGAGTAAACTCGAGCATGTTTTGTCAACCATATGTTATTTTTCATCACCGTCCCAGATTGCGATCTCCGATCGTTGAATTACCTCCGTCAAGGCATCTCGATCCATCCATATTGATTACCGGAAGTTTCAAATGGCAGAAAGATTAGGATGCGCATTGCGTTGGTGGGTTCCGTAGGAAACCGCAATTACAGGGATGTAGCAGGGGTACTCGTTTTGGAACGTCAGTTGTGCTCTTAAGAGGAGGCAAATTTATGACTCGGGTCAAAAGTCTTGATTTCATCGTAATGCACGTAAGGATTGGGTCTCTTGTGTTGATGAGAGGATGACTCGGCTGATATTGGAGACATTGTTGGTGGACAGATAAGTAGTACTGTCAAGTTTGAGGATACAGGGTCATCGGGAGAGCCTTGCTTGTTCATGAAAGTTAAAGACAAGGCGAGCGTCTATCCTCGGCTGGTCAGCCAGAAGGTAAGTGAAGAATGCCCGCTCTCGAAGTGGGACTCGGAAAATACTCCCATCTGTTCATTAAGGATTAGTAGAAGGGATGGAACCTTCGATGCAGTGGAATTACCTTAGGCTTCGCGTGCGGTACAGAATGCCTTGCAAACATCACAATGATCGATTTTTCAGTCGTGGCGCTGGCATTGAGTCGAGCAGTAAATTGTTTCACGGCAAGCGCTACATGTTTGAAACGGCTTCTTGGCACTGCACATAGATCCCGCTTGATATATTGTTTCTAAGTAGTAGAACAGGGAATAGCACTTTACTGTAATGAGTGAATACTTGAGTCGGAATCGTTTTTCCTCATTAAAATATTCTGGCAATTTAGAAAAACACTAGCCACTGCCGTTCAAAAACACCCTTAGGAAGCTCCACGCCAGACGGACTAGATTGAGCTTTCACGACTTTCGCTAAATGTGGAGTTGCGGAAGGAAAGACAATGTTCGCATAGGTTGTCCTCGTGCCCGAATTTTGATCGGCGTGAAGCATATTTCAGCACGAGAGGGAAAACGATGAATCGCAAGAAGTCTTGAATCCACCTCTTACCATCTACTGTTGATAATCCATAAGCAATAACTCTAAACGCAGTATCCAATGCAATGAAGCTAACATGGCAAGGTAATTCGGCAAGAGACGCTATGGGCAATATGTGGCCCCATGAACAATAAGGACTTTGAACAAGGTTGGGGCTGATCCCATGAGATTCTCATATATCCCTATCGTCATATTGTAGCCAGATAACCTTTCTCCATCGTATGAACCATACGTCAGGTATTCAATGGGGCGCATGAGCAGACCAGCAAGTCTTGGCAGCTGATTTCGAATCCACTATCAAACTTTCCCATTTCAAACCCAGAGAGCAGTACGGGCAAAAATAGACTCATTCCATTGAGGTCCTCATTGCCGCTGACAGCTAGATCGGGTTGTCGAATCCACATGTCAGTAGCAAGTTCTAAGATTCCCGAAGTCCTATGGATAGTATCGCAAAAAGGGGAAAGTTCTCTTTTTTACTGTGTTGACTATGTGGAACCTTGAAAAGAAAACAAGAACTTGCTGAATGTGCAGTGCATTTGCTTGTTCGTCGCTTTCCACTAAGAGCATTGTCGATGCTACCGTCGATAAAACGGTAATATAGGAGTAAGACCCACTTCCAGATTGATGACCAAGCCCGCAGAATGGACTCTATCATGTGTATGGGAATCTCGTCGCCCAAAGACTCCTGTATCGCTATAGCAAACATCAACGAAGCATGGAGAGCCTCCATCGCTATCATGCTGAGCTTAACGATTGATATTGAGCCGTTGCTCGTCGTCAGAACGCGGGTGGGTGGGTTTCTCCCACGGGAGAAATATAACACGTAGGACCTGAGGTTGGTAAAGAATCTGAGTGGGTTTCCAAAACAGGCCGGATTGCAAAAAAAAAAAAAGAAAATAAATCTGGAAGATAAAACATGGCCCGGAGTCGTGTGAACATGATGATCAGTGATCTAGACTCCTGGCCATCCCCTCGTGTCCTATCTTCATCACTTTAGACGTACGACCCCAAATGAACATTTCTAAGCGTAGTGGAGGCACATCAAATCACCTGGTGGAACATCCCTACAGGCAACTATTTGTCTAAGTCAGTTTATCTTGATACAACTTGGTGCTTGCTTGAAACGTTTAATCCGTTCGCTCCCATGGTTCATCCAATAGGCAACCAGCCGAATAAGTTGCCAGATACTTGTGAAGGTGTGTATATCGCGGCTCGTCGATGAAATCCGTAAGGAATGATAATACATGGTTGAAGCAACGGGCGGCGTCTCAACGTTACTCCAGGTTCGGATGGGAGCTCGATGACTCTGGTCGTTACAGGAAGAAACTTTCCATCTTCAGAGAAAGTCTTCGCAAAGTCCTGGTGAGGGGTTCGTTGCTTCTCTCGGCGAGGATCAAAACTTTTGGCGGGAACAACCTCAAAAGAAAACGGGGTTGTCGTGTGATCAATGTAGACCACATAAGGTTGACGGGGATAACCAGGAAGTTGTCCTTCTATGTGACTTCGATGTTCTTTTAGAGTCTCATCAACAATGTAGGCAATGAATGCCCTATCCCGAAGTGAAACGTGAAAGAATTCTTTGTTCTCTTTGAGTTATTGCCAAGTCAGCTTGCAAAAATAAACACGATGAGATGCTTACCTGTTCTTTTGTGGCAGAACTGCTTGCAAAAAGCTCGGTGCGATCTCCAGTGTTGGCGCTGACAGGCGCGAGAACAGTAAACGACATCCCGGCACGCGCCGCATGTCGAGAAACGCACGTCAGTCTCTTTGCGTCCGCACTAGAAGAAATTCGCTTAGGCTCAAAGACAAGATACGAAGGAATCAATCCGCTCACCCTGGTCGCCGAGCATTTCAGTCTGAATCTATCCGTTTTGTAAAATGTGCCCATGAGTGTAGAGTACGCCGAGATTTTAATTGCAAAAATGTCCCATTGTATACGAAATGCCTCGTGTGCTTTAATCCTAGTATTTACCGAGACTGCTTGTGGCCAAGGCTTCATGTCCTTTACGAGGGATTGCAGTAATGGAAGATGACTAATATGCTGGTGAAGCGCTGTCGTCAGAAGGAATAGGGTGGGAGGTATGTCCGTAGCGAATGAAGAATCCGTACGCGATGCGTCTAGGAGAGGGATCAATTTGAGCATGACAGGTATTATTTTAAGCCTCAAGGCTTCACGCATCCATTTCCTACTGCCGTCCATTGCCTGTGCTGTCCTATATACCAGAGAGAACGCCCAGATCAATGACATAGCAGTGATTTCGTCAGGTAGCTTTTGCAACGACAAGAAGGATGATATCCCATATATCATGTCTCTCATAAGCCCCTGGTTTACAAGCTCCTTGAATAAACGAGGCGCATGCTCCGCGATATCGGAGTAGATTGTGATAGTCATGGTATAACCTTGCACCTTCGCCTGGGAGATCCCGGTGTACGCAATAAAGCGGCTGGGTCGAATCAGGAGGGGAGCTAATCTTTCCCGGCCAACATTAAACCCGCGGTCGAGTTCTTTGTTGTCGGGACTTGTTTCAAACAGCGAACCGAGAACCATGCCAATTGCGTTGAAATCGATTTCATCAGAAATGAGATCTGGTTGTAGTACCCAGAGTTCTACCACCAGCATCATAACGCCAGGAGTACTTCGAATGGAATTACACACAGGAAAAAGCGGGCCACGAACTCCAGTAGAAGGGTCTTCGTCATGTCTAAATACAAGAGCGAAGATAGACCTTAGAACGATAATCGTAGAATGAGACCGTTTCTTCCCGCAAAATGTCGTGTCGAGTGAGCCATTTGGCGATGCATAAAACATGAACCTTATCCACAACCAGATCGATCGCCAGTGTGGGATAAGATAGGTGTCACCCAAGAAAATCTCTATATCGGGTGCATATTCAAGGCTTGCTGCTGCTAGTAATATGCCAGAGAGAGCCTCTACCGCATGGATCCCGAGCTTCACCAGAGGCAGTTTGGCTTTGTCGAATTCATTCGAAGCCGGGGGAGGTGCTTTCAACGGATCGAAAAGAATAGATAGAATATCCGGATGTAAGCTCCAGTAGAGGAAGTGAGGGGCTCTTAACAGTTCGCAAAATCCTCGATAGTGTTTCTGCGGATCAGTTTTCGCGATCTGAGCAATTTTCTGTGAATCATAAATTTCAGCCTTTCGAAGAAATGATGCTAGATTTACTGATAGATGTACCTTGATATCATCTGGAATTGGCGGCCAATTACGCATATTCCTAGTCTCGCCGCACCGTATCAATCTAAGACCTAGATGCCGCACAACTGGCGCATAAATGCACGACAAGGAGTCACGTAGATTGCGAGGCCGCACGGCAAATTTGTGGCGGAGGCTAAAATTGGTCCATTAGGTAATGCCATCACTCAGACTTCACTCATGGCCAATACGACCAATTCCGAGTCCAACACCAAATTGCGTATCTCACAGCGCTCCTCCAGGCCTGACTATACTGAGAGGCCCTTCTTCGGCAACGAGTTCATCACCTTCCTCGATGTTAACTATGGAGGACACACCGGCCCAAGCCGTGACATAAGTACCTATGACACCCGACCCGACGGCCGCCTCGTTGCGGGCTCTAAACGCGTTCGAGCGCACGCTATTGCGAAGGAAGCGCAGACAACCACCGCTGAGATGGATGTGGACCCTCAGCCTGAGGATATTGGCCCTATCAATGCGGGGTTAGGGCCGGGTCAAGGGGTATGTAAGTTCTTGTTGATGTGCCGACAGTGGTGGTTGATCTCAGGCTTGTGTTTTTCGTCTTGATTGGTCTATAACTAGCATATAGATGTCATTCTGGGTCAAAGTTCAAGTTCACATTCGAGTAATGGGCAGGCGGAGGAAAAGAGAGATTCGTAATGACACGCGAAAGACTAAAGTGTCAGTGGGTGTTACAAGGGCGTTATGTCCAATTCAGACTGTAGGACTTTCGATCCATTCATGCTTATTAGCTGGTCAGATTAGTCTCGTTACCAGCCTGCCCACGAAGCGCTAATGGTGAGGAAATGTGGAAACCCGGAATGGATTGGCATTGGTCTTGGCCGGGACAGCGACTCGAGGCTGATCAATGTGATCATCTTCCTCGTTGTGTGATTACTGCCAGCGCGGTGCAACAAAACTGTAGGGTGACACGCTTTGTCTATGAGCTTTTCTGGCGGCTTGAAGCCTTTTGAACGATAAGGAGCCTGTCAACTTGAAAACGTTGGAGAAAATATATATAGCCTGGAGGCAGGGATGAGTCAAGAAAGCGTTGTACAAGAAATGAACGATATCAATTTGAACGGAATTGTTTATCAAGATGTGTACACCAACGCCTCTATATGGATTGACGAAGAGGTTCGATTCTGAACGCAAGCAAATGCATCTTGAGATTCTCGCATGTATTCCTACTCTGAAACATCTCATAGTGATCAGTTTAGTAAGTTCAAATGATACTGCCGTTACAGAGTCAACATATTGTCTCTCACAACACCTACTTTAGGTATCGCCCAACCAAATAGCTTTCCAGACACTTCTGAATGCACGTAGATCGCGACGCGTCGATAAAATCCGTAAGAGACCATGATGCACGGTAGAAGGAGCGGGCGGTGGTTTGTTGAATCCCGAGGATCAGATGATAGCTCAATGACTCTGGTTGTAGTCTCCTTGCGCTGGCCGTTATTCTGTAATGCCGCCGCAAAATCCCGATTGGGAGACCAAGCATCATCTACTTGTCGAGGCTGAAAGTCTTTCATGCGAAGAACCTTGAAGGAGTAGGGATATGAGGTATAGTCCATTTTGATGACGAGGGGTTGGCGCATATAGCTGGCAGAAGAGCCATGGAGCTGTTCTTTAATCATGTCATAATATTTTTTCATCGTCTCATCCGCGGCATAAGCATAGAAAGCCCTGTCTCGAAGTGAGACGTGAAAAAATTCTTTGCTCTCTGAATGAACACTAGACTTAAGAAAATAAGACCTACTATGCGAAATTTACTGACCTGTTCTTTTTCGACAGAAGTCCCTGCAGAAAGCTCGGTGCGAACTCCAGTGGCGGCGCTGACAAGTACGAGAACAATAGATAACGTCACGACACGCACCACATGAAGAAAACCGTTCATGCGCAGACTCAATATGCTCACACTAGGTCATTGAATGAGCATTCTCTTATAATAGGCGTATAGAGTAAAAAATATAACACTGACGTCGGTTGCTGAACACCTCAGTCTGAATTTTTCCTGCCTATTGAATTCTGCTCTGAATTGAGAAAGTTCCGCAACCTTGAGCAGGGTATTGTTCCATTGTGAGCGAAGTGCGTTCAGCGGATGGTCCTTGATCGGTGCCGGAATCAAGTCCGGCAAGGGTTTGAAGACTTTTTCCAAAGACTCAAGTATCGGCAAATGGAGAAGATGCCGATAAAACATTGCGCTCAACTGCCATAACGAGGGGCTGGCCGTCATACCGGCGAGCGGTGAACGACGCGTTTGCAGCGGGGCAAATTTGTTTATGAACTTCATTATTAGGGGTATGAGCTTGAGCCTCAGAGCTTGGTACGTCCATCGCCTATTTCCGTCCATTGCATATCCCGTCTTACAAATAAGCAAGAAGGCCGAATCCAACTTCTGGTATGGAAAGTTACGAGGGTCGGGAACCGACAAGGTTAAGGATAGGCGGTGAATAATGTCTCTCGTGAGTCCCTGCTTTACGATCTCTTTGAATAATCGAGGTGCAACTTCCGCCAGATCCGAGTAGATGGTCCAAGTTACACTGACACCCCCCATGTTATCCTGATGATCGAACTGCTTATATGCCACGAAGCGGCTATGTCGTATGAGGAATGAAGCTAGTTTCTCGATACCTATACCGAAACCATCGTCAAGTTCTCCGAAATCGTAAGTTTTGTCCCCGAGTAAAGACATGAGAACCCCTGCGACGGTTACTACCTCCGCAGAGTCGGGGGCGAGGTTAAGATCTAGTTGTTGTACCCAAAGTTCGAAAAGCAGCATCAGAAAACCCGGTGTGTGGCGAATAATATCCCATAGAGGGTAGAGTGGGCCCCGCCTCATTGTTATCGGATTCTCGCTGAACGTATGAATGATGGGCACGAATTTTCTCAAAACGTTCATCCAACGAGGATCGCGTTTGTATGAGTTGAATATCGGGTCAGGACAACCGTCCGGTGTGATATAATATACGAATTTTAACCACGCCCAGATGGATGGCCAGTATGGAATGAGAATTTGATCGGTCAAGTAGTCTGCTCTGAAACTAGGTGCTTTCTCGAGGTCTCGTAAGGCCAGAAACATGGTGGGAAGAACGTCCACCGCAATAAGAGGTAATTTCAATTCCTGTTCGCTTTCCATTGAAGCTGGCGGAGGCGTTTCCAAAGGCTTCAGGATGATCGGATGGATGCTCGGATGGAACCACATGATTTGAGACGACCGTGACTGAGCACTCAGTATTTTGCATAAATCAGGATAGTAGCTCCTTGGATCTGTTTCCGCCCGGCGTGCCAATCTCTGTAATTTACAGTGTACCTTCAACCTTCCAAGTAGACTTCAATCAGGGAAGAAATATACCTTCACTTCCTTCGGAACGGGAGGCCATTGGTGCATAATATTGCTTGCGAGGGACATCGTGCATATAAGATCGATATCATCAATTCAAACAAGTGTGCATGGCAGCGTCAGCGGACTTGCAGCGGACTTCGAGAACCAAGCCATATATTAATATTTTTAGATTTCAAATCTGTTACCATTTTTCCCGACGTCAAGAATAACAGCGCAACTGACCTGCCCAGACCTAGTCTCAACAATGAACATAACAAGACTATATGTGTCTTCAAGAAAGCCGGTGCGCTATAGATATCAGTACAAAGCTGGATACCACAATAAAGCATTTTCATAATCCCTTCACTCAGACCTATCAATTATCCAGCATACGAGACAAGGAGAAAGAATGAAATGTTGACCGGAAATCCGGCGATTGAAATTATAAAAAGGATGTTAAACTTAGCAGCGAAGGGAACAAGACCGCCTCAATGATAATCCCATATCCTGTTTCAGCATGGCATTCGATTGATCCTACATGGGTGCATAATGTGAGGCGGTGATAGTGGGAAGTAGGCGAAAGCATGAGCTGCATCATAAGCATTGCAAGAAGAACAAGTAACAAATCCGGCTCAAACCCCATCTACTTCCGTGCAGCGGATTGCGACTTGATGACCTTCTTGACGATCTTGGCCTCCTCAACCAGGAACGCCCGCAGAATGCTGTGAGAAAGATAAGGGTAAGTATGAGCCGAAACAAAGGGAACAGAAACGCACCGAGACTTCACGCAGTCTCCGCATCTCGAGCCACCGTATGCACGACGCACAGTCTTTTGGGTCTTGGAGATCGTGGCGTACTTGCGCGGGCGGAGTGCAGGAATCTAATCATGGAAGTAATTTCAACGCACGAAAAGCAACAAAACTCTATTAATTAAACGTACACCGGGAAGGCCAATGCCACAATCACCGCACTTCGGTGCGGAGGCAGGTTTTGAGAGATGGTGATAGACGAGCTTGCCACCTGGGGTCTTGACCACACGCCTGCGGTTCGAGGTGGTGTTGTAAGGCGTGCGCTTGCGGAGAGTAACTCGTTGGGCCATCGGAGGCTAACAGAATTCGTCAGCCATGAGTTCAAATCACCACAACACCACAAAAGGTTCTCCTATATCCTTTAACACCGCCGAGACGCCCAGTAGACCTTCGCAAGATATTCCAACCACGCATCAACCACACGACCAAAATTTCCTCTCCAGTTCTTCCCTTTGGACCGAATGAACGCGAAATTTTGACTATACTCACATCGAGGGTGTTAGGCCTGAAAATCAATATGTCAGAGATTACAGGTTCATACGTTCCCCAGCCCGAATTGCATACCTTTTTCTTGAGGATGTCGATACCGGTGCCGGCTTAGTCCAAGCTCAGATCGGTGGCTGAGGAACTGTCTAGTTGCTTCGGCAATTTCCGATGCAAATGCATCACGTGGCAATGCGCGTCGCGCACTTGGACCAAACAATGTCAAGCACCCAAATGTGGAAGCGCGACGTGAGGTAAGGCTTTCGCCGTCCATCATTGCCTTGAGAGACCGAGGTTACGTTGGTGTGGGAAGACACCGGTGGTAAGAGGGATCTGAATCATTTGATTTCATGTGTTAAATGAATTTGGAACTTATACCCATCGACTCCATATACATCGAGAGCGTATGACACAGATGGCGCTTTGTATACCTGTCGGGTATAACATCTAGATTGCAAGTCACTGCAATTTTTTCAACCTTCGCACAGTTCAATTCCGTCTGTTAACCACCGGAAAACGGGAATCCGTATCCTTCTCTTCTGTTTTTTAAGCTTTCTTCTAGTTCAGCTGTATCCTCATGACAGAACAAATGATGATTGGCTTTGGAAGTCAAACAAAACAAGACACGGATGAAGGACAAACAGCACTTCTTCTCCGCATCCACTGAAACTTCCCCTGACTATCTTCAACCTAAGACATAACATGAAAAGAAGCACACGGGTGGCATATGCAGGAGGCTTCGAACCCATTCAAACAATGTGGCCTGAGCCTCTTGTCAATTCCTGTGTCTTCGGAGCTGTACAAAAACGCCGGCGGAAAGATGCGGGCTAGGTCCACAATCAAAGTCTTATTTCGAGTGTGCATAGTATCGGCCATTTGATGTCTGTACATCTTGACATCCCCAAACTTCTGCGGAGGGAAAGTTGTGCGGAGATGTCATCTTAATTTGTTTTCTCCACACCTCGGCCGCACACATAGCACTTGCACGACAACGAGGGGGTCAGGTGGTGGGCAGCGGGTTCCGCAAGTGTTAGACGGTCCGCCACCGGATCGATAGAACATAGAATTCATTGGGTTGGCGTGCGCCACCATCTTGGGTGCGTAAAAGAAAGGTCCGATGGACAGTCTGACTGACATGCGCCTGGCACACTAACAGCGCAATGTGGGTAATGAGTGGCCAATTAATGTCATGATAATTGCGAGGCATGGATCAAAGCCAGTAGATATAGGGGCTCGTGGAAGCCTCGACTCGATTTCCACATGGAGGCGGGTCGTGGCCATGGCCCCCAGATACAATACGGTCTACCTGGTGTTTACACGGACTTTCGACCGACCCTCTAGGGTAACAGTACGATGTATTTCCATTGTTTTGGGGCCTCTATATCTGCGCTCAGCGCTCATCACCCGAGCATACCCAGGCTGTTACTCGTGTAGGAACATGAACCCACATTCTCCCCGTAGTTTGACGCTGCATCAGAAGAATTACAGGTTGATCTTTTGATACTTTTGATATTTTACAATCAATTATACCTCGAATACACAGGCAATCGTCATTTCTGGCTGCGGAAAATGCCAAGTAGCAGGTAAACACCAAAGTGCCTGTTGGAGATTAATTTTTGCCTATCAAATACCCGCGAAGGATGGACAGAGAATAATTGGCGTCAATCAGACTTTAAGATACCCGGTGTGACATCGGCCGGTCAAGGCATTAGAAATTTGCTGGGGGAGAGAGATGACCGATTCGGCGCATCTGAGGCTCGTCAGAAGGGTACAAAGGGAGATACCAGAGCACCTCCAGTGGAGATCCCTTATATGGATGTATTTTCCCCACTTCGTTGAGTAAGGCCACAGAGTTCATGTTGTACTGAGTGAAAGTGAGCATTTCCGGGATTCTTCTACCAAGGTCGTTAAATATTCATTACAGTGGCGAACAAGAGTGGCGAAGGAAGGAAGTCAGAAAATAGTTCAATTCTAACGGCATTGACTCGCAGTTGCCGACGGGTCACGGTTTGTCTGGTCCGCCGGAACGCGGTAATCCAACCACAACACGTGGTCATATAGCTTACCAAGTCCCAAAGTTTGAATCCTGCCTTCTTCTGAATGGCGAGAAAGAAGCCCAAGACGCATGCAGTGCTCTCTGAACCGCAGCCGAAGACACATGAACTACCATCAGCTTCAGGATTTTTTCCTTTTGCACGGTACACATCTGTAGTTGGCGTGCATACAACACTTTTGACGTTCACTGCCCTCTATCTGCCTCGTACAACATTTCTGTTCGAACTCACCAAGCCTGTGGTGGATCCGGAACTCCAAACCTCGCGGGATCGGCCTCAGCATCCGTTTCTCCAGGAGCTTACAATTAGTCCTGTCTCAACACTAATATGTCTATGTGCTGGCGTATTTTTGCTGCAAGGGTGGTGGGGCGGGTGGATGCGAGACTGGTTCGTTGAATATCCACTCCATGGATCCGATGAGCAGAAAAGATTGGATAAGGTTGCTGCGGACAAAGAACGAGGCTCGGCATGTAGATCTATCCTCTCATATCTTCACGCATTACTGACATACCGGGCATCCAGGACCTGAGAACCGCTTGGGGAACCACATTTTCCGCCTCTTTTGCTGTATACACTATTTTAGTGCTTTTTGGAGCTCCTCTCACGAGGTACGCTCGTCGCGGTCCGGCTGATTTTTACTGACATCAATACAATCTTTCCCAGTCATGTGGCACAGACTTACCTCCTTGCGCTCCTCCTCTCTTTCCTGATTGTCTTCCCACCCGTGTACTCTCTCGGCCGACCCGCTTTCTCTGGCAACGACTCACAAGCGCTTGTGAATCGCTTGACCTGGGTTCGGCTCTTCGCTGAATTCCGGTGAGTAAAAAAGTAATTTCCTATTCCCTCGGGCTCCACTTGCCACGCGACTCAATGCTCAATAAATCACTCCAACAACAAATAGAATACGCACGCCTGTCGAAAGGGCTTTTGTCTATCCCGCAATAGGCACTGTTCTGGGGTGCTGGGCTGGAGTAATACCCATCGCGCTAGACTGGGACCGTCCGTGGCAAGTGAGTGTCCCTCGGCCCCCATCATTCCGTGCCTCTTCTGACCTGTTTCTGACGCGTGTTCTTGTCAGGCGTGGCCGCTGACGCCTGCGTATGCTGCAATATTAGGCTATGTTATCGCCTCTCTTTTGGCGTTGACTGCAAGTGCCACGGTGCATCTCGCTGATGAGCATTTTCGGTCTTTGGATCAACAACGCGAGAAGAAAAGTAGTTGAATGACAATATGACTATCCCATAGTCGGACTGTTAGACCAGGCTCCAATCCAAATGTTACTGTATTGCATCTATAAAGGTGCATTGATCCAAGGACAGCACTGAGTATCTACGTATCAATACTCTCTTACTTCTGATCTATAATATCTGGATTTATTCTACGCTATACCTATCTTACTCTAGATTCGTCCAGTGGAGTCACAGACGGACATGAACATGCAGATGCAGCGAGGATAAGCAGCTAACCATATCCCTATCAGTGGATCCCATGCACTTCGGTTCATCCTAGCGATGAGGTGGAGAGCTGGATCGCAGCACGAAGGTCACCGATAGAAGTAGTAACATAGTCTGGGATGATTGACGAAGGGTTCGATCCTGTTACCTCGGACTCCTGCGTAATACCTGCCGCCCATCCAACAAAAAACAATGGACAAGAACAACAGGACAAACAGATGGAAGTCAGCCAAAGGCGCCAATCCACAGCAAGTGGAGTCATTTACCGCTCAGAACAAGAAGCGTGGCAAGACCACCGCTCTTTCCAAACAGAATATCAGTGTTCAGCCTGTCTCCAACCATGATGGTTCGTTCGGGTTTATAGTGGACTCTGAACCAAGGAAATAAGCGATGAACCAGCCCCAATGGACCAGTTCAGGACTTACTTAGCATTTATACAGTCCAACATTGTCGATGATGGTTTTCCCGTACAAATAGGATCCTTTCCGAGAGCGAACCTGAGCGGAGCACTGATTGCACCGGCCCCTGGCAATAACCCATCCGCACTCGGATAGGTGCTATCTTCGTTGGTGGCAATGAAGAGGCATCCAGGGTTTCGCG
The DNA here is from genome assembly GCA_017657315.1 of Termitomyces sp. K1Ag. NCBI lineage: Eukaryota > Fungi > Basidiomycota > Agaricomycetes > Agaricales > Lyophyllaceae > Termitomyces > Termitomyces sp. K1Ag. The sequence continues at coordinate 15,233 of JAGGAR010024029.1, forward strand.
TCAGGTACTGAAACGCTTTCGACAGCTTGGTATAGTTCATTTGGGTGTCAAGTCCACACACGACGGCCGCTACGTCCGGGTCAAGCGTAGCATCTGCTAGTGTGAAGGGTGCGAGGGTGTTGTCTGCAGGGTCCTGTCATACCTAGCCAAGTTAGACGCGATATAGATGGAAGAGGATTACGTACTGTGCCACCGAGGAACGCAATGCCTTCTTCGTGCAGCTCTTCTTCAAGCCCGGCCATGCCGATGACATAGACTTTCTTCGACTTAGGAAGTTTGACCACACTCGAGAGGTAGACTGCCGCAGCGTAGGCAGAACCGTATATCTCGTCCTTAGATCGGACTTAGTCATTTTCGGCCGCGGAAGGTCATAGCACATACCACATGCGCTTCCACCCCTAGGTGATCAAATTTGCCCTTGTAGCTCTTCCGCGATTTGGTGGCATTGTTGGTGACAAATAGAACTTTTTTGTCTGGGCAAGTTAAGAATCAGTCCACAACGATGAAGGCCAGATGTTGATAGGAGTGAGGTGTACTTTGACGCCGGAGGAGTTCGAGGACTTCCACAGCCCCATCGATCAGGCGATCGCCATGCCATAGAACACCATCGCAGTCAAACATCCATGTATCGTACTTGTCTAGTAGAAGGGAGTAGTCCTGTGCAGAGGAAAGTCGAACACTCATCGCGGCCACCGTTGGAAGACGGGAAAAAGATGTGATTCGGATGCTGAATTCAGTTCGATTCTTGATCAGGCACGCCCTCCTTCCTGGGTTTTGGTGGAAAGCCCCACACGCTCCCCATGCCCCATGCGCACACCCAAGTGCGGGTATTTCTCTCCATTTCTATGATCCTAAATCGGTTAAAACGCTATGTGAGCCTTATACATACTGATCAGTCAACACTTGGCAGTTAAACACAGATCGGGTCATTATTCTGCAATGACAAGGCAGTGGTCAAGGTTTGTCTCTTTCGGCGGGTATATATATTCCCTGAGAGAACTTCGATTAACTATCATTCACATAGAAAGCCTTGTGTCCGTATCTCCACCTATGCCCGGGCACGCAATAAAACCGAACCTTTCATCTGGTCGGCAGCTATTCCTTGCTATACCAGTCAAGCTAGTCATTGAAGAAAGTATGGTCCAAAACACTACGTCCCTAGTCAAGTGCTGTGCAAGTTATCCTTATTTTTAACACTGCTCTGCGCAGAGCAGTTTCAGAAAAGAAGCCCCTGATCTGCTCTCTTTTGCTCTCCGAGCCCGTCGGAGACTAAGGTCCAATCAGAAGAATACCAAGCTCGACGGGTGCTGAACAAGCAGAGTGCTCACGTTCCTTCTAATGACAGATACTCTCTCATGCCTTGCTGGGAGGCGCATTCTGGCGCATTCCAGGCCAAGCGTCAATAGGACCCCTGGAGATGAAAGAAGAGATCGACATTCTCCCACGGCTGCCCTGGTGCCACCCTTGCGGTACCCTGTCTTCGCCTTAATCGGTTAGCAGAGACCGAAGGAGGTGCCTGTAATCGCTCAATGAACCCTCTGACAACAAATCTCTTCAACCGAAAATTCATCTACCACGCGGGCCACAGGATTTGTCTGTTACATGGCTTGAGTGCTTCGCAATCCCTGGCACACGCATGTCTATCCTATGTTGGCTCGGCCGATCTGCCTGCGCTGAGGAGTAACCTTGTTGTGTTCTGAAAATAGAAGAACACATGCGGACGTGACCAAGAATTTTGGGGTGTTGTCCTTGTCTTCTCTGTTAATTTGGCCTGTATCATCATGGGGTCCAGGACTCTGGGTAGTTTTCGCCCCTCAGCCTGGCGCGGTGTACCAGTAATGGTCGTTTCCCCCGTTTTCTCAGGACGAAGGCTCTTCACTAGATTGATAATATGATTCCATCCCATCGGCGAAAATGCCGATCGATAAAATGTGCTATGTCTTCCCACAGCTGCGCCATGCGGTGATGAACGTGTGGATATTCACTAGACCGCATCTCCTTTGAAGCTCGGAAGGATCTGAGTATTCCGGGTCATTCAATGCTGAGAAATATGGATATGAACTGAAAATGAATTGTGGCTAGGCCTAGAATACATCATCTATGTCATGAACTTCATTAGCTGTCCAATGTATCTCCTCAAGTCGAAGGTCTTTCTCTAAACTCCTTCTGGGAAGCACTTTTTTGGTCTCCTGATCGCCCGGCGGCAAAGCCTCACCCTTTCTGCCTTTTCTCATCCTGTGTGACCGCCCATTCCAAGCTTGATAAAGAGACTTCAGGTCCAGAGTTCTTGAATTATATTGGTCGGCAAGCTCAGATGCGATTAAGGCCTCCAGCTCGTCCATGTGGTACTTCAGCTCGCTTAGGGAGCCGTAAAGAATTGCTGTGGTTATGGCGCGCGTCTCAGTGGACATCGCGTCCATGAACCCTGAATGTGCTGACAGAAGCTTAGTGGGATACAGGGCCTGTCGGGCTCTCAGCAGGGCAGCGGGTGATGGACTGGTTGCTGACAACGTGGTTATACTGCTCAAGCCGTCGGCTTGATCTTTCGATATGCAGATGGCGTCAAGACCATTTAGCGGGACTATCTCCGACAGCTTGATCATAGATCAAATATCTCAGCGAAGCTTGGGCGCATGGAAGCTACTTAGCGACTCACCGAGCGAAACTCAGACCCTATGACTTTTGTCTTGATTCCGTGAAGCTTGAAGTATTGAGCAGAAGCCTGGATTGCTTCTGTACCCGGGTGGATCGACAGATCCTTAAATTCTGTTCTTCGTCTCCGTTCATACCAATCTAGTAACTGTTGGGACGGTCATCACGGGAAGGAAAAGCCTGTTCTTGATTTGCTGCTTACACGGCCGACTGGGACGGTGATTGTTGTAGCTGCCGCTTCTGCGCAAGCTGCTGCATGGAGCAGACCGGATACCAAGTAGAGGTTCGTGTGGATTCCATGTTCGCTTTCAAGCACTTGAGCAGCTCGTATTCCATCAAACGTCGCGGGTATCTGTATTATTTACTTGAGAGGTGGCGCCAATAGAGAGGGGGGAACCAGCATACGCTCACGACTATTTTGCTTCTAGGAATATCTTTTTCTTCGAAGAGAGAAACGAGGCGCCGGGCATTCCGAATCATCGAAATCATATCACCATGTTTACGTGGATCGACAAAAGTAAAATGGGGGCCATCAACTCGAGGGAGGATAACATTTGCTAATTCAAATAACTATGCCGATCGGTTGTGTGAGCATCGATATTTCTTGAAACAGAATCACTCACAAATCGCTCCAGGGAGGCTTTAAGCAAGCTGCCCTTGGGAATGCCACGACTATTGCTGCACAATACAATAATCAAACCTTCCGATCATGTGTGACTGTATACAAACGTGCCATTCGTTGAGAGTGTGCTTCACCGCTGCCCACACATGGTAATACACCCCGTCTGCATTGATTGAGTCGATTATACTTCTCGGATTTAGTGTCGACCCATGCAGGTCATAGAATCCGAGAGCTGAAAGGCCCGGGTGTCAGCTAGTCAAATTCCGAAGCAAGCGCAAATAACCTACTTTGAAAGTCCAAAGTGTCTCCTATCAGCGCGACAGTAGAATTATGGATCAGTGTTGCAAGTCGAGTTTTACTCGAATTTGTTGTACCCTTCATTTCGTTGTCTCGGGTATGCATGAATGATTCGTGAATCGTCAAGAGCCTTCCGCTAAGTTGGATGATTTATTATATCATTTTGGCAGACAATGGATGGCCAGCAATGGCCATGGCCAATGTAAGACACGAAAGAGAAACAATCGCATCTCGCGTGGCATGGCCACAGACGTGGTCAGTGCCCTTCCCAGAAATGGCACCGGTCACTAAGTCATTGTCAGGGGCTCAATTATGTTTTCGGGTATCATCTGGAGCATATGCTATTATGTAGCTCATATGCCGTTAGAAATGACGAGCTGATCTGCATAATAGATCGCTTCCGGTCTTCGACTGGTACCTGTATCTCACACGCCTACACCTGTAAGTATTTTCGGTATAGAGCTGTAATACGGTAGCAAGTGTGATATCACAGTGGAGTGGAAGGTTCTACTTAGTTTGACATTTTGTGAAAGGTCAATGGAAGAGGTATACTAGTGAATCTAAGTGATTGCTGCAAGCAAATGATTGGCGGACTACCTATGAAGATGACCACGTTCCGAGGAATAACTATGCCACTGTCCATCCATACTGCTATTATTTGAGTTGCTGTGACTGTTACTATGTGAGTATGATTCTATCGGAGGGGGCAGCGAATAATGCCCTTGATGAGTCTGACATGACAATGAGATTAGTCCCGATTTACGCTACAGGAAGGAGGACTTACGACATAGTTGTCTTCTTCGACCTTCACTGCAGCATAGTGACCTGTGCGAGAAGAATAGCCGGACAGAGGTTGAGTTCCTGTCATTGGAGAAGGTCGATGTTCAACAGGTGAATGGAGAGGTTCTTGCATCTGAGCGGGCTGAAAATCGTGGATGTTATTAGGATTCGACACTCCTTAGAGGGTGGGCACTGCTGTGCTGCAGCGTCACGTAAGTGAAATGACACTTACCGAAAACGGGGGACTCGATGTGGCGCTAGACCCTGATGGGGTGTTAGGCATTTGAAATGTCGAAGTTGCATGGAGGTTGAAGAGGGAAGACGAGCCTGAAATGACATGTTGGTTCGAGGACGGATATTGGTAATGGTGTGTCATCGACTGAGGGATTGTGAGAGGTGGTGGACGGATGGATTCATGCATTTGTGGTGGTGTGTCACTTGGGCTCTACAGGATCAAGGAGTTAGGGTTTACGCAAGAGAGCTTAGGCCATTATGGGTCCTCACCATATATCCTGCTTCAGGATTGCCACTATATTTCTTCCTCTTGTATTCACTGGTACGGTCATGGATACGAGGGGCATCTGGATAGGTGGAAAGCGAATTGCGACGAAGTCCGTCTGGGGAACGGCCAAGCTCGGCGAGCATTCGACGAAAGTCTTCGTTCTCCTTGATCAATCTTGTGTTTTCTTGTTCCAGCTCTCGGATCCGGATGAGAGGTGGTGGGAGGACCGCAACGTCTTCGTGGGTGAGACCTAGAGACATTTGGAGCTTGGTCACGGTTTGTTCCAGCTGAAAGTCAATGATTGATTCAACACTAAGCCATTCCTCAGAGAAATTGGACTGTACCTGTTCGATGTAGGCCTTTCGTTTTGCTCGATGTCTGGCCTGGGCTTTTGCATTACGGCTACGTTCCGGGCGTTCCATCTGCACCGCATGGCCAGTTACGGACGACATTTCGGGATAACGTAACGATTGGGGAGGGAAGACTAAGACAGGTTCTGGGTAGATGGAAATGACTCGCCTGAACTTATATCATTGACTAGCGGGGCTCCCGAGCATTTAGGTTTGAACTTTACTTCCCGAAATCTGTGTTTGTTGTGTTGTGCCCCCGATTGCTCACTTTCCTCGATCAGGTGTAGAGCTTTAAACCGGATGACCCTGAGACCTGATTTATTGGCCCGATTGCAGCTTCCACAACAAGGTGAGGCCTCTTCGATCGCTATGTTGCCTTGTTGATGTATTCTGGACTCGGAATAGCAGACTACGAGTCCAGCTCGTTTTGGCATGGTTCGGTGCTTCCCATTCTCCTAGATTGGTCTTCTTGAACGCGATCCAGATTGCCGCATCGGCAACACGGCCGTTGCGTCGCTGAGATTTTATGGAGGCAGTGCCTGACAAATTGCTTCCATTGATCGGGGATCAACGAACCATTCGCAATTTGCCAGGAAGTTTGATGGGCGCTGAATAGAACCGATATTCAGGCTCCGCACTCCGCGAAACTGGAACGAACTTTGTAGGGACTTTCTTAGACATGTCTTATCCAAATGGCTTAGTGGCGCCTTAACCCTGCGTCGTACAGATCTCTATGCTTCAGTAGCATGTCCTACGCAAGCATTTGAGACCCTCGGTCCCAAGGACCCAGGGATCAACATGTATCGCACCAATCCGAACACCTCATCAAACTAACATAAAAATTGCCCACCTGTGAGAGTGCATAGCCTGCTAAGGTCGGCATCGATGACAATTTCAGTGAGGTACTTATGAAGTACATAGAGTATTCGGGCTCATATTACTGGCTGGCCGAACTTTAATTCGTCTGTGTTACCTCCGTGTGGAAATGACCCACCGTTCAAGGCATGTTCCTCTCATCAGAATTCCATGGTGTGCGTCCAATGACCAAGGAATGGGGCACAGATATGATTGTGAACCCCCGTTTTCGCTAATTCTAAAGCCAGCGTGTATGCGTCTGCATTCGTCGTCGCTCATAAGCTCTTCTCTTTTGGTATTCTACTGACCAAGTTATCTATCAAATCCACATGGTTTCCAGGTGGAAAGACACGAACTTTCAAGCATTCCGAGCATCACGGTTGAGAATATCCTCGTTACATGACGACAGGAAATGACTTCGTAACTTAACAAGATTTTCGTATCGTTCATCCATTAAGACATCGATATTCGCCGATCTGCTTCAAGACAGACAACAGGCTCCTTGACCTACATCGCTGAGCATATGTGAGTACTCGGTGGATCGTCGATCCGTCAGCCTGCGGTGGTGCCAAGGTCCGTTGTCGATATATACCTATGCATTATCTTGCGTATAGCAATAACCCAAAGCCCCAGCGGTATAACACTAAAACTCCCGAGGGTCCGAGGTTCCCACACAAACCTGAAGGAACTACATAGCACACTTCTCAGAATGAAACATCTCGTGCACAAGGCAGCCATATCCTGCCGAAGAACTTGCATCCCAAGCATTCTAATAGATCGAAGGGTCCTTTGAGCCTTGTCTCTGCTTCCCGCCACTTTTGGCTTTCCAGTTCATGACAAGCTGTCAAAAATGATATACCGCTTTACCTGCGCTTCGGGTGATCATGTCAATTTAACGAAACTCTGTTCTTAGCACTGCCTAATTCAACAAACATCCAGCATTGAATACAGGAGTCACAGCGGCGTTCGTTGTTCACGAGGTGTGTACCATCGTGCTTCAAACGATTCTTCGTTTTATGACGAAACCCAGTACCTGGAGACCATCTGAACTATCCGAACACAACTGTTCTGGATCATATTTCAGGCGGCCGTCATCAAGGAGAACATCTAAGGATGAGCCAGCAGGCAAACTCAATCATTCTTATACATACATCGCAAGAATCCGCCGGGACATTAACACATCGTAGGAACAAGAAATATGAGATTAAAAATTGCACTGATACAGATAGAATAGATGGCAGGATGAATGGTAATATGATAGGTCAATCATCATCGTCATCCGAAATGACGAGCCGATTGCGTTTGGATGCTGTCCCGATCATCGTCGTGGCCGGTGGAGGCTGGTCATTATCGGAAATATCGGAAAGATGTTGGTCTGCAGGGTCCGGCGAAGGAGATGAGGGGGAGCCTTTACCAAGTGGCCGTGGTTTAGGTCGAGGGGGCGAAGGAGACGGGTCACTAGGTTCGTCAGCGACGCTCGCGTTATCATCATTTTCTTCCCCCGTGCTCCCGTCTGGGCTCTCATATCCAGTGACATTCGTGGTATCATCACCTTTGCGTCTCTTATTTCGTGAGTCGTTCCCGGTTTTCCTGCGCCTTTTCTTTGTTCCTTGTGCCTTCATATTACTTATTTGAACGCCCAAAGCTTCTGCAGCTCGCTGCGCCTTTTCTCTCATAGCCTTTTCCTTTTCAAGGAAAGCCTCGATATTACCGTATTCTTCGTCACTGTCTTCGATGAACTGCGCCGATTTGTATTGTTGTTTCTCTTTCTTCTTCTTCTCTTTCTTCTTTCTTCTCGGTTCATCATCGAGGACGGCATCATCGTCTAACTCTGGTGAAGGTGATCTCCTTCTACGACGACGACGCTTCTTGCCGAAGAGTTCTGAAGCCTTCTTTCCCTCCAAATCGATAGGAGTTGTCAAGAATTGGTCGATGACTGTGAGAGTGCTACGAAGGTCTGCTGGAGCGACACCCGCCGGCACGTACCACTCCAGCTCATCGGCGTCTGGTTCGTAGGCACAAACTGAGATGATCATTAAACCGCAAGCCAAGAAACTCACCGTCATCTAAAATCTGAAATTTGCACAAACGGAATAGAAGTTTCAAATGAGGGTGTTTTGTCGCTGCATTGGCTTGTTCATCGCTGAGATATGGAATAACTAAGATATTCTTTAGCAAGGAATCATGGGTTTGACGCTCAGCGCTTACGATAATCAGTGATTTTCGCCATCGCTTCATTCGAAGGCCCTTTCAGTCTCAATGCCTTTGCAGCTTCGGCATCTGGGTCGTCGTTATCGTCTGATTTGGTTTCATCTTGGTTGTCTATCTCATCGATAATTCGCTGACGTTGAGCGATAACCACGTTCAAGATCTTAAGCATAAAAGTGTCAAAATCTGTCATAAAGGTGGTTTATATCAATACGTACGTCTTTTGTCCAGTGTACGAGCTCGGTTTCGCTAGATTCAACAAGAGAGGCGATTGTTATTCCTAGTTGATCACTCCAAGAATAACCCTTCTTGACTTCGACGTCGGATGGGAGTCTCGTATCTTCAGCGGTCTTTCTCTCCTTCCCAGATTTCTCTGGTTCCCAACTGGAGAACTGCTTCCAATGTCCGCGGTTTTTCGGAAAGAATGCCTGCCAATTTTGCGTTTCATGAGGATCGAAATGAAAAAATCCACTACGAAAACAAATGGACGGACCTCGACGGCTAAGAACGGTTCTTCGGCGAGAGCCTTAAAGAACTGGCGCAAGATGAATGTGATTAGGTTCACGAGGTCCCTGTAAGGTTGGTCTCGTGGAAACGACTTTTGATCGGCCAAGATCGTTTTGAAGAGGTTCAAAGTGGACACCTAACGTAATCAAGGGGCAGAACAATCAATTGAGCTCAACATTTGGCGCCACACGTCAAGAGAGTTCCACAAACCTTGAAAAAGAGGCCCTCCGCTTTGGCCCTGACAGCCTGCCGGTGCATCAAGCTTACCACACGGCGCATGTTTTCCGGGGACGAGAAGTCCTTGTAGCGTGCCAGATATGTCAGCAGGGTATGTGTAATATCAGCATGAGCGAATTTCTGACACCATTCGGGATGTTAGTAGTTGAACAAGAGGCGTGGAACAAGCACCGACCATTTCAAAGGCTTCGAATGTAAACATAGTCTCGTGAACGACTTCCTCTTCTTCTGCCGATTCCTCTTCGACATCAGGAATGCCATCGTCCTCTCCCAAGCCTATTAGATGAACACAAATCGAAATATGGCGGGGCTATGTAGGTGAAGTAACTGACCTTTGGTACTCTTGCGCTTCTTCGCCTTCCTCTTTCGTACGTACATATCACCACCCTTCGATTTACTCCATTTCTCCAGCATCTTCAATAACGCATAAGCAAGATAGATGCTTGAATCCAAGTATACGAGTGATTGTGTTCCGGGCTTATATGATCGCAGACTTTCGAAGGCAATTTCCAATACCTCCCCATTGTAGATGAGCTGCTGCTGGAGAACGTCCGCGGCTTCTTTCAAGTGAGGATCAGTAATGTCGACGGACAACATCGTGTCGATGAGAAGCAGTAGCTGAGTGAGACACTCGATTCCTGTTTGCAGTTCCGTCCAAAGTTTGGGCTGAGAAGGGCGGGCAGCATGCATGAGATTTTGGCGAAGATCGTGATCGTGTGTTTACCTTCTCCTCGACGGCTTCCCTCATACGCTTCAGAACCCAGACGATCCACGTCCTTTCTGTAACCTCTGCAATTAAACCGAATTTCCAGCGACCTTTGCCATCTTTTTCCTTAGCACGCATTGACAAGAAAAATTCCAAGAACCATTTAGTGACGAACAGAAGACGGAGGTTGTCTTTTTCTGTGATCTTCGCCCGTTCGGACCGAATGTCTCTGAGGAGCGCCGACAGGAAAGCTAGTGAAACGGGGTGCAAATGAGGAGGATGGAAGACGTGAAGAGAAGTAAACTTACGGTTAAAGCAGGCTTCGGTAAACTCGATAGCCAAATTCTGTAGTACAACCCTGGCCTCCACGGAGAGATGATCCTCACGCGCCATCTCGTCCACTTTATTACCTTTCTTAGTCATTTGTCGCTTCGTTATGTCCATGATACTTCCAGACTCGCTAGATATAGCTTGCTGGCGGTGGAGAATGAACGATCGTGAGGAACCAGGATCCACTTCAGAGTCAGCCTCGTTCCCGTTGTCATTTTCCCCAGCAGGCTTGGCCTTCTTGTTAGGGTTCAATTTGACCGCGATTGTGGTCCCAAAACGTGAATGGCGCGAGTTCGCCTTCCTGGTGAGTTCTCTTCGCGTGCGTTCCTCGGCGGCCAGAAGGCGTTGTAGAGTCTCGGTGGGTTGCTGTCGTGATTGTCAGACTGATTACGAAAAGGACAATCAATCGTGGCCTAAACCGACCTTGGCCTGGTCATTCGACAAGGTCGTGGGTTTAACGCCACGGAAGAGCAGATAGAATATTTCGAGAACGAGGGTGTTCCAACTATTCAAGAGAGGATCGTTGTTGGTATTGGCAGCGATAGTGAGCAGAAGCTGCAGCATATGAGTTTCCGACAGTGTTCGTATAAGCTTGGATTGAAGAGAAGAAAATTCCGCCTGATCTGCACTGAGATGGGTATTGTAGGGCAGATCTTTGATAAATGCAAGATTTCGGACGAGGTGCAAGATGACGTTGACAATTTGACCATCCCTCTCTTTGCGTTCCTTTGGGGATTTGGCGAGGGGTGGAAGGACTATCCCAAACAGCGCTTGCATGACTCCGGGCTTCAGAAGGGCAACCTTATAGTGTAAGTGGCTCTCCAGGAGCTGTGTGTAATCCGTACCCTTGTCTAGCTCGTCGTCAAGCTCTTTCAGCTCCTCGGCCATATCAATCGGCCATGTCATAGCGGTCATCAAGTCCGCACAAGCGATTGCGCGCTTGTCTTCTACCAAACCCTTGCCTGCCGTTTCGAGGAGAATAGGGATGAGATCGTTGGGCAAAACACGGGTTTCCCAGAAGATACGAGCCACAGTTCGTTCGTCGTCTGTATCATCCTTCCTCCACAGCTTCTTCAAATCCTTCAGACACCCGTTGACCTCGTCTCCCATCCTGTATGTGCCCCCTTCATAACCGCCCAACGCATCCACGACTCTGCTGATGACTGGCTGTAGTATAGCGCGCCTGTCAATGCTGGGCTCAGCATCAGATTCTCCTGAGAAAATCTCAATAACTTCTGGGTCGTCCATCACGTTGAAGATACGGCGTTGGTCGTGAACCACTGGCAGAATGGGATGAATTATGTCACGTTCGCGATCTGTCACAATTTTCCTACCGTGTGACCAAGTCCTCAAAGGCCGGCCCGCGTCGAAGACTTGGAAACTTTTATGATCATGATCAGATACGTCTTTTTCAAAACTATAGCAGCACTGGGCAGTTCTCAGATAGATATTGGAATAACAAGCTGACGCGTCCTCCGACATACCTTTTGCCACCCTCATTCCTGTCTCTTGACACTGTCTGTTCCGAACGTTTCTGTTCCCATATCCATTCACTTACGTCACGGTCCTCAAGAGCCCTCCTTTGACCCCTCTTTGTTCACGTTACTTGAGATTTGTCCCTCGAAAATATAGGTACAGTCTAGTAATAGATGGGGACGACAACGAAAATGAAGGTATGATTAAGTCGGGAGACCAATGCCAGGAAAAGTAGATCGCTCTGGGAGCTGATGAAGGTGAAGTATTCATGGAGGTCAATGGGCCATTCGTTAATCATGGTCGTGACAAGAGATGAGTGATAAGGCGCGAGTCGCGAAAATGAACCTATCATAACACTTATTTCTCTCACACAAAGAAAGCTCAACACGGCTGATGTGAGGACAAAAGGCATCTGTCGACAATGCGCAGATTGCGTAGGTAGTAGAGACGATGTCGTTCTCAAACCCCGAATCGCTTGAGCTTTGCAAAATACTTCTGCACACGACTAGCCACCTGCCTAGGAGTCCGCCTCCCATTCATCGCGCGAGATATCTTCTGCCACCTGAGACAAACAGTCAGCGGAGACATCTCATACAATAGTCGAGACCACAAACCGATTTTTCTCCCCATCCGGAATCTGTTCGAGCAGCTGTTCCAAGAGGTGCTGTTCGGACATTGACCACTGCTGCTTGTACGTCTCCGGCTTGGGCTTGTCTTTACCTCGTGGCGGCTTCTTGGGTTGCTCTGTAGCCGGTTCTGGGGAAGAGGCATGATCAGAAGGCGGAGGCGACTTTGCTTTGCGTTTGGCGGGCACAGCGGAAGCCTTCTTCAAGCTCCGAGCTTTCACTGATGGCTTACGGCTACGTGCAGGTGTCGTAGGAGTGGATGTCTGCTCGAGTAGAGGGTGCTTTAAAGCCAACGTCGCCGACGTAGGCTGGTCAATGAGCGCAGAGGGACCGGGACGGTCATCGAAGGTGATATCCACATCGGGACTTTCATCTTCAACGTCATGACGGATATAAACGCCAGATAATCCTCGAGATGGAAGCGTGAGACCTCCAAACGTATGAATCTTGCGCTTCTTGAGTTCGCGCAACTTTTCCTTCTCTATTTGCCGCCTGATTTCCTGAGGGTCCAGTTCTTCATCTGACTCGTCCTCCGGTTCCGATACCCCTTCGTAAATGGCAAGAATAGGGTCGACGATAGTGCGTCTGGCTTCTTTGACCAACTTCTGGAGGGCAGAGAGCTCCGAACCCTGATGAGTCAAAGGCCTATTTCTTTGGTCGCGTCTCTGTTGCAAGTCAATGTTCAGGTTCTGCAATGCCCTGGGGTCTAACGACGGACATTAGTCTAGTCCATGTCATAAAAGAAGCAGAGGCATACCATGCTTCTCATATACCGCCCAGTTAATATCACGAGGCGGAGTTAACTGAGCATCACCCAGCTGGAAGGAGTCTTCCTTGAGCTGAGAATTTCGTCAGTCTAGCATACCTCCAAGAAACAGACCACTTACCATTTGCTCAAAATTCGCCAAGAATTCTTCTGGTTGTGCAAAAGCATCGTTCTTCAGGCTTTGGAGACGTGCTATGTCGGAGTATGTACGGGCAAGTAAGGCTTTCTGTGAGCTGATGAATTTCTCGAGCGCCTCAAGTCTACGTTGTCCGTCCGTTATCAGAAGGAGGATTGCCAGAAGAAAAGTAATAGTCATACGTTTGGGCGCGTTTGTCTTCCATTGAAATCTGAAAATCATTGAACGGAAAGAGTACGAGTTCAGTGCACAGTAAAATTTAAAGTGGAGATGCGGAGAGTCAAGTCCTGTACACTAATTCTTAATCTTCCCACGCTCGGCTATCGCCTCTTCTCGCTCTTCACAGCAACGGCTCCTTTAACTTAGGCGTAAGTCTAGACGTTGGTGTGCAATACTTGCTCATCCCATTGCTGAAGCAGCGAAGCTGACTAGAAGACCTTTTCTCGTATCTTTGTAATCTCAAGGTTTCAGAATGACAAATCTTCGGTGTTATAAAAACCGTTCACTCGCAATGCTAGATAAACGACCTTAACTCAACCCATGCCTGAAACAATTTTTGTGAGTGATTCGCAGCATTGAATAGCCGATGATTTGACCAGACTTGAAGGTGACTGGTGGCTCAGGATTTCTGGGATCGCACATTGTGCTGCAGTTGTTGAACAAGGGATACAACGTTCGAGCGTCAGTAGCCATTTTGTTTCATCGACAATATTGCTTGATTTTACTTTAGTGCTGCTCGGGAACCCCGCGTATCCGAACTTGCCGAAAGCTACAGAAAGTTTGGCAAGAGATTCTCCACAGTAGCGATCTCAGACATCATAACGGACCAGTTCCCTGACGCCCTAAAGGGCGTTGACGCTGTCATTCATTCGGCTGCGCCATTACCGGGACGGCAGAATGCTGAGAATATGCTTGCGGTACGTCTTTCTATCTTGTACAAAAAGGTTTATTGTTGATATCTCTCGATAGGGCGCGATCGATGGGACATTGAATGTCGTCCGTCAGGCAGAGAAAGCTGGAATCAAGAGAATTGTCGTTACAAGTTCGATCGCCTCCGCTCTCACTCCGGCAATGACCTTCACTGATAAAGGTATTTTTATCTATCTATCCAAACCGCAGTTTAGGGCTCATCTCCATATCAGACTGGTATCCTATCACCAAGGAGGAAGCGCTGAAGACGACTGGAATGGCTACGTATAGTGCAGCAAAGACCTTGGCCGAGAAGGAGCTTTGGGCGTTCGGTGAAGCTCATTCTGACCTGGACATTACGACCCGTAAGTAGATATTTGTACTCTTGATTCCTTATAAATGTATCCATCTGTTCACTAGTGAATCCGCCATATCTTTATGGTCCTCTGGCAGAGACATTCACTGCTGCTGCTGTAAACTACGACGCCCTGTCCACGGATTTGTTCATCTACCGTTTCCTTAGTCCCGACGGCGGGTTCATGAATTCTGCCGGGCATGCGGATGTCCGCGACATTGCCCACGCTCACGTTATGGCCCTGGCCTCTCCGCCGACGTCCGCCGTGGGCCGCAAGCGTGTTCTTATCGCGTCGCCTCATGGCTTTGATCCGAAGGCTACTCTTGATCTCATTGCGGAGAGCCGCCCTGAGCTAAAGGAAAGACTAACGAAAAAGACCCCACCCTCTTATTCTCACGATCGAATCCCCATCGATTTCAAGAGGGTACAGGAGGTGTTTGGTATGAGCAAGGATGATTTTCATGCAATGGAGGATACGATGCTGGACACTGTTGACAGTCTTTTGGCGCTTGAGAAGAAATGGGTTGCGCAGGGGCATGAGATCAAGATTCCTCCGGAGTAATTGACAACGACTTTCTGTCCATGATACGAAGTACTGAGATGTTTTTGAAGTTATGAATGAATCTGACCTTCGCCACCCTGGTTTCTAAGGAGAGCGCGATGGACTGATTTAAAAAAATGGCTCACCAGGCCATCAGTATATAAAAGGATCTGCTGGTTTGGTTCGCAACTTGTATCTGGCATTCGAGCCGACGTCTACCTTGTCAACTTGACATGACCGCGGCAGGCCACATGGGTCATGTCGCACTGAAGGAGTTATACATAGTCGTGGAGAACAGGGACGTTCTTTAAGATCCTCCATCTATGTATGTACATACTTTGGTCCAATGGTCTTCCACGCTAGAGCTCAGCCGCACGCGAAACCCTGAATATATAGCCGCCATCACATTCTTGGAGGCTCAAGAAACGACTTGTCGGCGCCCACTCTGCTCGGCCTTCGGTGAGCCCCTGAATTGATATACATGTCTCGCCTATCGTCTTTCTACAGACTAACCATCTGTGTTCATCCTTCTGGTTAACTCTAGATCTCGAATCTGCCTATTTCAATTTATCAGCTCCGATTTTCAAATCTGTTCGAGGGTATCGAAAGAACGTGTTTTCATCCCTCCCCCATTTTTCAAACTTTAATTGATCTTCTCAACCCCCGTTTGACCGCTCAGAGGCAACATCTATGCTGGACTGCTCGTATATCCGACAATCACCATTTCCTAGTAAATGAGCCTTCCAACGTTGGGCCATTTATTTTATTCATCTTCTTCCGAATAAGTCTCAGTCGAGTTCTACCCTGAAGGGAGAGAAGGGATCCGTCCTTGAAGAGATAGACAAAGGTACGATATCATAGCCATACTCGCATTCCGCACTAGGTACATACTACCTATCATTTGACCTTCGTCATGAGACAAATAGAAAAGCGAGTCACTGTTCACGCTCGTCGCTATCTATCTTCTTAATCTACATCAGATAAGATCAGATGCACATCACATGCCTCTCGGAGTTACTTGAATCGCCTGAACATACCACTACCGTGACGGAATTTCTGCCACGTCGTCTATTTCCCCGCACTCCTTTCTGATTCTCATTGTCTCATCATGGCTGGAAAATTCGACCCTCAGAAGGCTCAAAATCTCATGGAGGTGAGCGATAATGATTGACCCTATACGCTAATGCTGATGGTGACGTTCGTCTAGATTGAGAAGCAGTGAGTCAGGATCCAATCATGCCGCGTGGCATGTCCTTCTCCAAGCTCATTTGCATACACCTACCAGGTTTGCTGTAAGGGCGGTTGAGCAAGCTCAGGTATGTCCCCATCGTCCTCACACGACATCGCCGACAATTCACCGCATTCTACAGACATACTGGAACCTCCTGGAGAAGGTGCCGCCTCGAGAGCTCAGGTTGACACAGTACGTGCTCAGCTGGAGGTCTTGAGCTTCGAAACAAACGCGACCCTTGCGACACAGGCATGACGACGACATCTTCAATGATACCAAGAAAACTTTCCCGGAGCTCTTTGAGAATGACAACGTGAAGCTCATCAAGCTGGATGAGGATTTCTTGAAGAGCGAAGATGCGAAGAAACGGTGGCGGTCTTTTCACGCACTGTATGTGTTTCACGCTTCCCTTCTATATCCCTTGCCTGATTCCATTTGCGTCAGGTATGAGAAAAAAGTCAAGGACTATAACTTCGGATGTTTGATTCGCACTGACGCGAAGGAGGAGTATGGCGAGAAAAGCACTATTTTCGGTGCGTAACAGCCTTGTCATCCCTTTCCTGAAGCTCAATACCGATTTTGCGATAGTCACACGAATGCAGGTAATAACTGTCGACCTCTATGTCCTCTAGATCACACTAACATACCATCTTCCCTAGTTCTATGCCATTGAGGTACGCCATTCATTTTTCGTTGTCTCTGCGACCCCTTACACCTTTCTAGATCTCCAGGAACAGGCTCGGATTGAATGACAAGGCACATGAACTCGCAAAAGAGGAGGCGGCGAAGGAGGCGGCAAAGAAGGAGAAAGAAGCAAAGGCTGCATTGAAGAAGAAGAATGGGGGCAAGTAAATTATTCAGATTGAATTTATTCTTATATCCTCAATTCGGGCGAGTCACCAATCATCTTCGGTCAAATTAGACGTGTAAACTTCTTCCTAGCATTTGGGATTGAAACAGGTTTTCTTGTTTTGTCATGCATCTCTATGTATTAATATTGGTATTTTGAGGCGTCATCTGCTCTCTTGTATCTTGCTTGTATGGGCTCGTGGTGAAACTCTTCTACACCGAAATGCCAAAATTTTGTTCGGAGAACTTTGCTGGAGGCATACCCAGTACGATATTGGCTGTCTCACCCGCAACTGATGCATACGATCGTCGGATCCCTAGCGAAATCAAGAGATGACATTCATATATTCATAGATGAGAGCTTGGAGAAGGTTGCAATCGATGTGAGTACAAAGAGTTGGTTATAAGGGGAATCAATCAGTCATGTGAGTTTGGCCCATGGGGAAGCCGTGGCTGCGTCACTCAGCCCACCTGGCACCAGGCACCTGCTCTTGACACTCGGAAAAGCACAGCTGCCAGCAGTCGACGTCCTGTACTCCTATTTAGTAGAACTTCTACCACGAAGATATCTTGCCTACAACAGCTTCAAAATTTCCTCCATCCACGCCCTGTGTAGATGACATTGACAGGCCTGAGTGACCTGCCGAACGAAATCCTTCTAGAGGTTTTCGAAAGACTCGATGACCTTGCCTTACATCGTCTCGCGCAGACAGACCGGAAACTTCGACGAGTCACAAAAGCAATCGTCGCTGGAGAGCATTTATCCTATTTGCAAACTCTAGTAGACGCAGGGCCCCTATCTCTAGATGGACACACAGTCCATGATCTTCTTCAACAAAACTTGGCGTTCACACCGGAAATAAGACTCACTCTTCATCATACGACTGAACTTCTCAAAAATTTAGAGGCTTTACGAACGCTTCTATTGCGCCTCGATCGCGTCAGTGTCGATCTTCGGTTGTCGCCTCTTGAGGGATCGAATATTATACTCAGTCCTCGATGGTACCGTCTGCTGGCAGAAGTCATGAATATTGTGGTTGCGATGTCGCATTCCCAGCTCACTGTGGCTCGCGGTCGGAATTGGAGAACGTTAGGCAGGCCGTTCCATTACGAATATGTGGAAACTTTCGTACCCTTTTATCCCCCGCTTCACGACGAGAGTGAGTCAAACTCAGCCCAGAACAGAAGAAAGACCCTCTTCCCCTCTTTGATACGCCCCATCCGACGTTTGATTGAAGGAATTGTCGCGAAATTGAAACCTCGGGGTGCACAACTATTACTCGACGATTCTGCCGCTAGTTTACTGGAACGTAGCACAAGGAATTGTGATATTGTCCTGTCGTCAGCGTTGTCTTCTCATCTGAACGAGTTTCATGTTCACTCACCGCTCCTAATGGAACTTCCTTTCTTCTATTGGACGATGGCTACCCTCGCAATGTCCCCTATCACAAAGCTTTCCTTCTCCGACATCGACCTAACGCATTACGATTGGGAATACATCCTTTCAAAGCTATTGATTCCAACACTGTCGCACATCTCCTTCGGCTCTGCAAACATAGCCTTTCCTGATCTCCAGATGTTCTTCTCTCGGCACTCCGCAATCACAACGCTCGATCTATCAAGAAACACTGCCATCGGCTATCTCAAGCCCTTCTCTTCCCGAAAGCTCCTCCCAAACCTCGACCACCTTATCGCAAACTCCGAGTATCTCGCACACTTCCTCGAGCCGCCTTCCGCCTTTCCAAACCTACAGACCATCACCATGGCTACAGGCTATATCGGTGGCTTCCGCATTCTGGATCACGAGATGCGCCAGTTCAATACTGTCCTACGCCGCATCGCGGCGCGCAGACGCAATGTCGCGCTCAACCTCCGCTTCGTATCTGACGCGGGGATATATGGACTGAATACATGGTTAAGATCCATTCATATGCGCGTCGGGACGGAAGTTCTAGAACAGGTTCCGAATGTCGCTAAGCTCGAGGTCTTTGTCAATATTTCCCCAGACCTCGACACCCTCGTCGATCTCCTGAAGTTCTTCCCGATGTTCCCGTCCCTTAAGCATTTGGCGTTCTCTGGGTCGTTTTGGAATGCTAAGTCTAATCCCGATGCGATACGACGGGCAATTTGGATGTCGTTACCTGGGCTAGAGACCATCGATGAGCAAAAAAGGCCGGCGGAAATTGAGGAGAGCCAAGCTTGACATTCGGAGATTAAGGCGTTCCGTTTGGTATGCGTACTCCCATACTCTTCCTGACCAGTAGCGTGATTCCTATCTCAACTTATCATATGGCACTCTATAGATATACGTTATGAAGTTATTGGGCGACGGTATTGCTTGTGGGAGTGTGAACGGAGAGACGGCCACCCGATCAAAAACCTCCACCGAATCAACATGTTCGTATAAATATCGTGTACTCTGAAGTTCTCAGATACTCTCTCATCTTGTTCTTGGCTATGGGTATGTACATCGCTCCTTTCAATTGATGGTTTGAATCTGTCCTGAGGCTTGCTGGATTGCTGATTAGAAATTTAGAATCTGTTTCCCTTCTCAGCACCGCCATCGACGTCTCGTGCTTCAGCAGCGAGGCAGTCAAGAAGTCGGCCTACGAACAGATAGAAATAGATATTGCCACTTTGCAAACATGGATCCTGAACCTGAAGAAATATCATAACTCTCTGAACATCACTGCGCGACTGCCGGGAGAGCTCTTATCGAGTATATTCACCTGGAACCTGTCCATGCAACGCGACTCCGAGAATTTCGATTGGATCAAAGTAGCCGGGGTGTGCTCCTGGTGGCGCCGTGTCGCCCTGGCTTGCCCATATCTATGGAGTTTTTACCATCATGGAGCCACCAACTGGTTGACCGAAGTAGTGCTACGTCGAGCTGGAGATGTTCCATTGCATGTTACAGTGAATGCCCCAAAATTCCAGATGCTACAGGTGTTTGACAGGCCGTTGGACAATATTCACCGTGTTAGGGAGCTCTGTATCAGAGACGATCTCCCTGGCATGCAAGGGAGATCCGCGCTTTGGTCCAGTCTTGCCGAAGCAGCGCCATCTCTAGAATGCTTCACGGTTTATATGAGGAATCCTTACTACAATGTTAACGTGCTTCCGAGTAACCTCTTCGACGACAATGCACCGAAACTGAGTACACTTGAACTCAGTCATTGCATTATAGCCGAAACATCCTGCATACTTCCAAACTTAACTACTCTCGTACTCAAGGATTCCTACCTCAATGCTGGGAGAATTCGCTTGTTCGAGCTCATAGCAGTGCTAAGAAAAGCTTGTAACGTTGAAGATCTGCAACTCATAGGGGCCTGTTCAGATGACCACGAATTTGACGAAGTGCAGTCCAGTGACCCTCCAATAATTCTTTGTCGCCTCAAGCGCCTAGAGATAGTTGGTCATGTCTCGACTTGTCATATCCTTCTTTCCTCTATCACCCATCCCACGACAACGTATCTTAAAATTACCTCTAATGTATCCTCTGCACGCAGGGATCTCCTTCGCTCACTCGGAGGGGATCTGGCTATGTGTGTAGGCTGTTTCAACTACCTTTCAATCTTTGATCCGCGCCGTCCTTCTGGGAAATTTGGATTCGATTTTGTGGTTCATGGGCTTCATGGGAAGAATAAGACTTTCCGTGTTAAACTCATGAACGGCTCCCTTGACGCGCTGCAGACGTTCTTGCTAGACTTACCTATCGAACGACTGGAATCCCTAGAAGTGAACGCTGCACTTCCAACAGACATCTGGATTGATGCGTTTGGCTCCTTGACTTCGTTGCATACTATTTGGGTGAAGAGAGAGGCACCTGGCCTTCTTCAGGCCTTGTCTTCAGATATTTTTCAGGAATCGGATATCAGTGGCGCATGGTTGGTTCACGTTTTTTTTTGTATCTACGATCGAGGCTCATGAGACGATCAGGAATAAGGCCGCATCAAAGAGGGAAACAGAGAACAGCGAATTTGTCCCAGAGAGTATTGCTAATAGTACTTTCGAATGCATTCGGGACAACAACTTCTGCACATCGGAGTCCGAACTTCCACAACTTTCGACGAAGGATAACTCTCCACATACGTCTCAGGCTGAAAAGCTACCGCTCTTCACGGCATTGCAAACCTTGAAGATTAGTTCATGGAAATTCCTCCCGTCGGACTCATCCTTCCTGGACTCATCTATACTTGCAACCGTCGTTCGCGCGCGGTATCTTCTAGGTTCGCCTCTTGTCGAATTGGTGATTGAAGATTCAAGCAATCACTCACGGAACACCGATAAAGATATCAACATCATACGTCAGTTTGTGAAATCTGTATCATGGGATGGTTCCAGGATCAGCTCATGATGGCTAATACTTACTATGAAACGTGACCTAAGGTAAAGCTTCCACTTATTGCATTCCTCCTCCAATTTTTTTGTCAAATATTTTGAGCAATGCTATACATATTCTTCATTGATCCCCTGGCTCATATTCAACATTTTGTGTCCGCGTGAGACCAGGGTCCAGAAAAAAGTGGCAAAACGAAATTTGCTATTTCCTCTCATTTCACGGCGTTGGATTGTTGGAAGAATCCATTGAAGTCCAAGTTCTCCCCGAAAATCACGCAAGTATAATGATATGCATGATATTCATTGATATGCCATGGTTTTGGCATATAAAATGCATGGAAGTGGCAGAGAGGAGGCACGACGTACTTAGGGGCGAACTCAGTAAGGTATCAAGCGGCCCTTTCAGGTCCATAACGCGGAGTCCGAAAGTTTGGGGAGTTCAAAATGACCTTCCCATCGGAACGTCTGTGGCATCTCCACAGGCGAGAAAAAAATACAAAACTTGAGGGAACCATATGTACATTAGATACCAGAAGCATAGGGGTCAGAATTTCTAAGTAAGAGGGACGGATGATACTTGTTAAAGCCGAAGTCATCCGAAATCTTATTTCATACTTACTATCATGTGAGCCTAATTAATTAATTAATTAAAACTATCCCGGATCCGAGTCGGACAGCACATCAGGTTCGAAGTACTAACAGCTCATGACACTCATATATAATTGCATTGGTATTTCAAGAGCGACCTTTCTTCTTGATTGGACGACCGTTGTTTCTGTGGCTAGAGGTGTTTGACTCGATTCAATTAAAATCCTACGGCAGCACGATATGGGCGCAACAACTAGTGCACTCTCAAACACTCTTCAATATTTCGTGCGTACATCTCCTCAAACACCTATGGAGAAACGGAGGGAAGTGGCGAAGGACACTGTCTCGCGCTCCGAAGCTATTATTCGCGACTATGCGACAGAAGGCGCCTCTCATGACTCAGTGTTCTTCGATCTGGATCAGCTCTCTCCTTTGGATCCATCTTCCTCTCCGAATTTTCCCGCCCCAGAAATCAAGATAGTCAATTCCGATTCCTTTACCGCTACTCGAAACATCATGCGACAAGATGCGGATGCACTCCGGAAGACGGCTGTTTTGAACCTCGCGAGTGACGAGTCTCCCGCAGGCGGATGGCTTGATATTCTCACAAGGACTCAGGTATGGCTCATTGTCAATTTTATCCTTTCCATGGACTAATGATTCTTCAGGAAGAGGCGCTCTGTTATTCTTCGACCCTCTATGTCGCGCTCAAACCAGAATTTTACCCTTGGCCCAACACAGGCCCAGGATCTCGTGCGGGCCTCTTCTCGCCCGGTGTGGTCATATTCAAGGATGATCTCGATCACGACTATGTAGATCTACTACCTGAAGATCGTCGCGTGGTCTCCGTGATCACGGTCTCTGCTCCTTGTCGCCCTCCCCTTACAGAGGATCAAACCGCTTTCAAGGACCCCTCCATTCTGGAGGACCTCAGAGGGAAGATAAGGCTGATTTATCGAATGGCGGCGCATCACGGTCAACAATATATAGTACTCGGTACGTTTGTGTGCTTACCCAGCAGCTGAGGCTAGAATCATGTGTTTTCAGGTGCGTTTGGATGTGGTGCCTACAAGTGCCCACCGGTCCTTGTGGCCGAAGAAATGAAGGCCATCCTCATGGACGATGAGTTTCGCGGTTGGTTTCGCCAGATCGTCTTTGCTATCTATAGTAGTGGGGGGGAAGTTGGACGGCGCAATATCGACATCTTCAGCAGGGTTTTCGAAGTTACTCCCTCTTTGAATGATTCTTGATACACATCTATGACCAATTTTAGTGCTTTTTACCGACCATGTGGACTAAACTATCCAACGTTGCCGGAGTTCGGGAGCTCGGGTCGTGCACCGAGATTCTCTTACAACTTCTGCGTCAAATTGACTATGTACTTTCTGTCGATTTGGGAAGAGAAGAGCCATTGCCAGGAACATCAACGTTGTCAGCACACTAATTTGAATGGAATGCCTGATAATCTAGGCCCATGACGAGTTCAATTCTCAATTCCATAATACAACTCTTCGCAGTGGTCAAAATTTTGATGACTTGGTTCTCTTTTCTGCGGGAACCAGTCCAAAAGCTCGTTTTCCCGCATGGAGAGACTGCCAGGAAGCCAAGGTGGAGCTGTCTTCGTCCCATCGAACGCTCAAGCTGATCTTCTTGTGTCGCAGATCCTAACATGCATGAAGAAGTTCATCGAAGAACTTGACGCGCTGCGTTTGTGCTTCTTGGGAAGCTGATGGATGCTTCGAACATTCTAGCATCAACTCCATAGTGTCTCGTGGGCACTGTTACCTCAACGATTATAGCCTTTCGTTGCGCAGGTCGATGTCATGCGACCTTTTATCATGAGAAGGCCAGAAAACGCGGATCGTCCAGGACATTGCTCGGTCCCGCCTGACGAAGCAGTGCGTACCGGGTATCCGAGATTCTAGTGATCGTTAAGTATGGGAGAGGATGCCCTGCGCCTCAGTGTTGTTGACAGTGTACCGAGGCTCAAGGTACTCATTTCAATGCTCGTCTGCATCAACTGAATAAGTGGCTTTCTGCAGCCCGCTGTCTGGCGACTTCAAAATAATCTTGTCTGAAGAAAGTGGTCATGTGGCGATCATTTCGTGCACCTATCCCGTTTTGGACAACGAGCTTCCTCATACGCAATGTCCACAGACAGCGATGTCGCTGCTTGTTTCAAAGGGTAAATGAATTGCGCACATACGCCCCGCGGCCGTTCTATTGCTTCAGAATGCTCGATGTGGAGCTATCGCAATGAACGTCACCATCGCGTCAATGTCACGGTTCTGTGGATCATAGTGAGACACTACGCGTGCGCATGATCACACAGGTCGGTACCGAGCATTCTCCTCAGCACTATAAAGCCAATTGAATTTTCTACCGATGACTCCAGCTTTCGCTACCTCCTGAGTCGTCCAACCCAATCTCTTATACACTTTGCACTTCAACATGTCCGACAACAACCGTCAGTCCTTCACCGACAAGGCCAGTGCTGCCCTCAAGGTACGTTCGTTACCCTCCTTGACTTTCGACTAGTTTCTGATTTTCTTTTCGTTGTACAGCCCGACTCCGAGAAGAGCACTTTTGAGAAGGCTAGCGACAGCATCAAGGGCAATATGGACTCTCTCGCGTCCTCCGGCCAGCCTAACGTTAATTCACTTCCATCTTCTTGCGTGGCCTTATGTTCTCAATTCGTTCCATTAGAGCCAGAAGTCCACCTCGCAGAAGATTGGCGACAGCGTCAGCAGCAACTCCAACCAGAATGATGTACGTGTCGACATTTTGCTCGTCGATCTATAACCGGTATACTGACCCTCTCCTTATTTTAGGAGTCTCTCCTCAATAAGGCGAAGAACGCTGTCGGACTCGGTCAGAACAACAACAACTAGTTTGTTATCTTTCCGCGAGCAGTAATCGTATGAACCATGTACTACCACCTCGAAATATCTACATTATGTGTCAGAAAACATTTCATCCTTTGAGTTTCTCCGACGTGGGGTGAGGTGCACTTTGGGCGGTAGTCAGACGAGCGATTCACGTTATGGTGGAACGCCGCGAGCCGCTTTGAGATCGCAAGCAATATCAATATTGCGTTAAGGAACTGGAACCCACGTCGAAAGTACTCCCTCCGACTACGAAAATCATGATTTCCGTAGCGGATGACTCCCTCACGAATTCGTCGTCAATGTCCCCATGTTACTAGCACCACCACATTGCTTGCGCCAGCGGTCGTAGTCGCATCCAACTGGCACCGTGAGCGTGTAAGCCGGGACTACATACGGAGCCGGTGAACGACGCTGTGAAAGTACTTATAGGTATCAATCGAAGTGGGGTCAGGGCTAGCCCAGTATATTTTGACACCCAGACCGGTGACCGTTCCCTCTACGAAGTATTGTCGACGCTTGCTCGTTATAACGACGGGAGCGAGTCTATCCGTCGCCCTTCCCATCAAAGTAAGATTCCTCACGAATCCCGCCATACGGCGGGGTATCTGGGGTGGGGCTGAGGTCCAAGTAGTAGACTATATGCGTCGCACCTGATAAAGTGTTGGTGTGCAAGGCGGCGGGACCCACCTTGGTAGGTTATGGGCAAGTTCTTGTCCATGTAGTCGCGTCGTCGTTCTCTGACTGCTCTCGAAACACGCTTAGAACATTGATCTGTATGTATGTCGTTTATCCATTTCCGTCAGTACCTATACGTCTGAGACGATGCCGGAAACGAGTTCGAGGTGCGATGAGGAGTGGTTTGCGCGACTGAGGGCGCGACAACTTATAGGGAGTCACGCACATAGTTCAAGTCAATTGATTTGCACTGGTTGGTAGGAAGGCAGTTGTAGGCGTACGCGTCAGGGAGAATGTCTCTAAAATGAGGGTAAATGAGGACTTCATCTCTCAAGTACCGGAGGTGCTATTGGCCCTTGGGCAGGAGATCTAGCAGTCAAACGCGGGCCTTTTTGTTCTATCTTATGATAGCCATATCGTACCTGAAGCCTGCCAGGCTTCAAAGCTTCAGGTACGATGGGTGCGCCTCATTTTCGCTTTGATTTGAAACAAAACATATCAGAACGCATCTCTCAACTCGAAGAACGGTCATGATTCTTGTCGAGACTGCTTCCCGTGCTCTAGATCTACTTGCATCTTGATCTACTTGCATCTTGCTTCCACGGCCTTTAGCCTTAGATTCATACTACATAATCACTGATCAATCTGGTTTCGACTGAACCTTCATCATTCCTAAGTCCCGGACTCACCCGTCGTCTGTCAGTGTGATATTGAGTACTAGTACTCGCAGCGAGCTCTTCTGACGATCAATTTCTGAATTTTCCCTTGCAAAAACGATATACGAATCACATTATAGAAAGGTGGAGAACTATACTGTCCAGATCACATCGGGCGAGCTCCTACGATTGCATGGATGGTAAGCGTGGCGTAAGGACAACGTATAAAGG
>JAGGAR010024030.1:10306-41324 GCA_017657315.1 Termitomyces sp. K1Ag
CTTTTGAAGTGACTCATGTTGGCACTACTAGCAATGCTATTACATTGGAACAACTAACCTCTGAATACCCACAAGCAGGATCTCTAATCACATTTTTCCAATTTGTCATTATATCTCTACATGGTCTTCCAAAGCACACGACATGGACACACTATGGCCCACGATTTCGACCCAGGAAAATACCCTTCACTCCATACTTGATACAAGTTGCTCTATTTTACTTCATCTCGTTGCTTAACAATGCTGCGTTTGGGTACCGTATACCTATGGCGGTTCACATCATCTTCCGGAGTGGGGGATTAATTATCAGCATGCTTCTGGGTTGGCTTGTTGCTAGAAAACGGTACGCAACTGGGATTCTCATCTATCCATGTTCCTTTACTTTCATTCAAACAATGCTAACAAGGTGACTTTCTAGATACACGATCGTCCAAGTATTCTCTGTTCTTCTTGTGACGCTCGGTGTCATTCTTACGACCCTCTCCGCCTCCCCTACTTATTCTTCCCAATCAAACTTATCCACGGATCCATACACCTACGCAACAGGTATCGCCATCCTCATCCTTGCGCTCGTTTTCTCCGGGTTTCTTGGTCTCGTCCAAGACTGGACATATTCCAAATACGGACGACCGGCCCCCCCAAGTTCACCAGCTTCGGACAATTTGAAAAATCCCCAGAAAATGAGAGAACCTCCAGCATGGCAAGAATCCATGTTCTACCTCCACTTTCTCGCTCTTCCGATGTTTTTTTCCGTCCGGTCTGACCTCGTAGCTCAAGTCCATGCTGTTAATGCTGGCCCACGGATGTCACTCTCTCTTCCCTTCTCACCAGAAAATCTTGCTGGGTTGACCATCCCCGCCGCTGCTCTTCCGTTACTTTTGAATACCCTGACGCAACTGTTATGCGTTGCAGGGGTCCATCGCCTCACAACAAGAGTCAGTGCCCTTACCGTGACACTCATATTGGTTGTGAGGAAGGCTGCGAGCCTTGTGCTTAGCATCATTGGGGTTGGACCAATAGGTCTCGGGAAAGGCACCAGGTCGGAGGTTGACATGGCTATGATGTGGTCTGGGGCAGCAATGGTGCTTGTTGGTACTGTGATTTATACTATTGGGAGCAAAAAGACAGATACAAAGGATATCAAAAAGAAAGACTAAGATAGTATACAATGTGGTACAAGAGCAAGAAAGAGTAGTATTTGATAGAACATATTACAATGTAATACAGCTAGGTCCAAGACATAATAAAGTCTGACAAGTTAAGGATAGCACAGCAAGAAACATTCTGTCAAAGAAATACATGCCAAAAAGTTTTGGGAAATAAGAAACAAGGTTAGTATAGTTTTGTTAGTCAAGCATATCAATATGCACAAGTAAAAATCTGAGCATCCAACGCTGGAATGGTCTAACGTATCGGAATTGGTCCCCATCAAAAATAGCCAAGCGCTGCGGTTCATCCAAATTATGCAGCAAGTCAAATTCATCATCAGTTGTCACATGTGCTGCACTGAACACTGGGACGAGCTCTTCCATACTTAACTCCTCGAGTAATCTCTGAAGTTTTGGCGGAGCTTTATCATTATTTCCTTGTGAATGGTTTGGACAACCACTCCAGCAATTGATGTCGTGTAATGCTGGGGCCTTGGGCTGCAAAGTTGTTGATCAGCCCCATGCCTTCATGATGTCAATCGCGCTTACCAAAAAGTATTTCTGAAAGTGTTGAAGAAGTGAAAATTTGTACAATGGGCTGAGCATACCATCTTCCAGACTTCCCAGGAATTCTTGAGCTCCATAATTCCAGGTTGTCAGGAGATTCATAATGGATAAGTGTTTGTCATTGACAATACCCAAGCGAGTGAGGGCATCAACGACTACTTTATTCTGCGAGAAGACCTGGATATGGGCTTTGGCACCAGCTGGGACGTCTGGAGTGTAGCTGCAGAAAAGACACACAACACAACCAGGGTTAATGGTTAGTCGTTCTCTCAAGCTGTTACCAATCGAAGTACGAGTCTCGGTTTGATGTGTCATTTGTTTGTCATCACTACCAGTATGCATCTGTGGAACTTGAGGTGCCCTGCGAGATGGGCCAGGTTGCCCTCTCAAGCTGTTGCCAACTGACTCAGTACGAGTCTTAGGTCGATGAGTCATTTGTTCGTTATTACAACCAGTATACAACTGAGGAACTTCGGCGGGCCTATATGATGGACCAGGTTGCGCAACGGTGGAGGGCTCAGACATCGGCTAGAAAATGGAAGATAGATTAGTGCAATTCAAGGTAAAGTGCAAAGACAAACATGATTTGAATCTTTCTCATGATACTCAGGGCGGCGCACTGTAGTGGTGACTGTTTTACCCATTTGAAATCGCATATGCGGAGGTAATGGCTTTCCAACAAAGACTGAGGATAAATGTGGATCACGATGACGGCGGGCAGTATCAGATTTCGCTGCCCTATGTCTTGAGACATTTTTTCTTTGAAATTTTAAGAGAACATAGACTGGCCAATGGTCTTCAAATTCTTCGAGTTCGGGAAATTTTGTTGCAATCTATTCAAAGTAAATGATGAGAATGAATATCCAGATAAGCAATTCAATTGCAAGTTGACTACTTACTTGTTCTTTGAACTTTTGCCATCTTTTGATGTTTTGCAGACTGGGCGGCTTCCCATTATCGAGGTACTGTTCACTGGCAGAATAGATTGCTTTCTGTAAAACACAGAATCTACCATCTTCATGAAAGAGAACGCTTCTACTTGTACGTACTCGGAGAGCTTCCAATCGATCTTCTGACCAGTGGGCGCGTAGTCTGAAGAGTCGATATTTACTCATAGTTGCGGGTTTGGGAATCATTAGTATCTCCCCAGCAAGAAGCGGTGTCAATTGACTTTGGCTGGAGCACGTCGCTCGCCACACGTTGCTTGTAGTCAAACTGCAGATCCGACCTGTCACAACCTGTGACAGGTTATGACTTGAAGTTCCGACTCTTACACCCTTAGCTCATAATGGCAGATACTGATACATTTAGCGGGCTCATCCAAGGCGCAATTCGTTTTACATGTACTTCGACCCATACTTACTGCATAGACGCCGAGTCGGAACAGGTTCCGCTCGCGCTTCTTTGGTGAAAAAGTATATATGGTTCCGAGTCTGTTGTTGCTTCCTGCATTCATGACACGATCACCTAGTATCGCCACCAATTGTATGATAGAGCATCTGCGCTGCCGTAAAGGATTGCCTTTCCTTGTCATACATTCCGCCATCTGTCGTGAAAGGCTTGGGTACCGGCATGTTTATTGGTGGCCATGTCAGACCAAGGCGAACCTATCATAGCCACAAGGGGTGAGCAACTGGGACAATATGGCGACAGAAATGTCATATTCTGGGCAGACCATCGAGAGGAAAAAGAGACCGACCTGATCAATCGTTGTTTTGGACTATGTCGGTAGACCTTGATCTATGATGGGCGACATTGGCGCTTTTGTTCAGCTTGAGATTGAGATACCCAAAAAAATGTAGCTCAAGAACAATACGGACTCGACGCACTTCTCCCGATGCCAGTTCTTCAACCTCTTTGACTTCCTGACATAGCGCGCAACGTTACCCGATCAGTTGCTCTCTCTCACCTGATGTGGCTGCAATGCCGAGTTCCTTGAGAAGAGCAGCCTTGGGGACATTACAAGGACTGGATACGGGTAATTAGGTACAAAAGCCAACAATCTCCTAACCGCAGGCCGTCTGGTGGGCAAAGGCGAGAGCGCAGCAGAGGAACTCGGCCTCGTAGAAGGAACACCCAATGGAAGTGGACTGATTGACGTGTGTGTTGTGCAGTATCTGACTTTGGTATGATGATGAAGTTTGTTGTTCTAATATCTTTGACAGATATGCCGAGTGGCTTGATACGGTTGCAGCTCGATATAAAGGTGGCAAACTTTCCAAGATCATTCCATATCTGGACGCGTCCCAGCATCGCTTCACTCCCGTTCCTGGTACAAGTACTTGCCTAGACCGGTGACCGGCCCCTGATCATTATCGCGACGGTATCGAGTCTAGTACTTGCCATCTAGTCCAGGTGTGTCGTTCCGGGCTCGTTACGTATCAAGTGCGTATTCCTGGTTCTATCGGGCTACAGGACTCAGATTCCAAGAGCCGCCGTTTTTCAAGGGTGGTGGATGAATGAGGGCTCGTCAACCGGTCGAGTATGTTCTTAATCTCACTGGTTACATCCCATCAATCATCCTTGTCCTCACATTTGCTCGAGTTTACTCTGACAACTCATCCCGCGTATACGAAGCTCGTATAGCTGGCAAAGGCACAAGAGAAGAACATCCATACTGGTCGGTGGCAGACCTTCGGTTATCGGGCGGAACAAATGCTGATAATGCCTCGTTAGTTCTCCAAAATTCTCGAGAAGCTCAGAGTAGAGCATAATGTCGAAACATTGACGGAACTTCACCCAAGATCTCCATCCGTGTGCCCTGACTTTTATGGTATTCGTCATGTTTCTACATTTCTACAGTATCAAAATCACAACTGGCAGCGACATGTGTCGTGCAGGAAACACGTAGGGAAGTTTGAGAGTCAATCGAACTCGGTCAAGAAACTTAATACTGAAAGGGATTGATTCTTGAATTTGTTCTCTGGTGACAGCGTTAATGATGGGTTGAATCTGACTCCACAGTCAAGTGAGGTACTTTGATAGTAGCACGTATGTAGGCTATTGATCGTGAGATGCACTGGATGCATCTGTCTTATATCGTGGTCCACGAGATAAACACAATGTAACAGTAAAGTGTCCGAGTCATCACTATATATACAGCCTGAATAAATGTGATCTCTGAAATATATGAGTCAAGTTAGGTTAAGATTTTTTGAGGCCCAACCGACTACTTGTACGAGATATGAAGTCAACAATCAACCCCTTCTGTCATGTCAATGTGTCTGAGAAAGAAGTCGAGTATCCAGCGTTGAAATGGCCGGACATGCGTAAAATCCTCATCATCAAAGATCGCCAAACGTTGTGCTTCATCTAGACCTCGGAGCATCATGAACTCGACATCTGTCGTTACACGTGCCGCATGGAAAAGAGGTATCAGTTCTTCCATATCGATATCGAACCTATTGAGCAGAGTCTGAAGCAGCGACGGCGAGTCCTCATTACTTGGGCGCCGGCGGTCGTGGGATTGGGAACCGTGACTGCGGCTTTGTTCATTCAGCTACGGGATCAGTGGTACATAAGTCCAGTATTTTCGAGATTTAGTGTCCCTGAAATCTCACCGCATTGAATTGGTCGTTCTTGATGTTCTTCAAAACAGTAATGTTGTACAGGTGCGGTAGCTTGTCATTTGGGAGACTTTCAAAGAATTCAACTGGTCCGGCTCCCCATTTTGCAAGCTTGCTGAGAATCAAGAGATGTTTGTCGCTGATGATGCCCAAGAGGGCAAGAGCATCAATCAAAGGTTTTTGGTTTCGACAAACAGCTATTATCTGTGTATTATTGCTGCCAGCATGGGAAATTACAGGGACATGGCTGGTAGAAGGGCTTTGGACAGCGCCACCATTTGAGTTATGGGATTCCTCGGTGGATTCCTCGCTATTCGTCGTTCGTACATATTGTGGTGTAAGTTGACTGTTACCTGCGGTCATGACGACTTCAGGAGCACTCTGAGCCAAGGAAGTTGGACATTGGACAAAGGAATACTGGGAGACATCCATACCTCTGCCATTGCATCACCGTTCACAAAGTGTCCGGAAATGGCGACATCGTTGTCAGTACTTGGGGCGGGCGTGAAGTTTAGAGGGGTGTAGTTTACATTGCGCCTAGGCAAGGGCTTTCCAACATACATCCGGCGATGGCCTGCATTGTATCCCGACCTTCCACGCTGTGTCCGAGCCAAGTTGCGTGCTGCAAATTGTTTTTCGAGTTTCCTGTCGGTCGATAGAATGACAAACAATGGCCAATTGTCTTCGAAATCTTCGATTTCTGGAAATTTAGCTACAATCTAAATCTCAAGGGTTACAAACTAGAAAGTCA
The DNA here is from genome assembly GCA_017657315.1 of Termitomyces sp. K1Ag. Lineage (NCBI taxonomy): Eukaryota > Fungi > Basidiomycota > Agaricomycetes > Agaricales > Lyophyllaceae > Termitomyces > Termitomyces sp. K1Ag. Next base: position 16,339 of record JAGGAR010024030.1, read on the forward strand.
GAGGTTTGAATCTTGCTCACATCAAGTTTAAACTTTTCCCATTGTGCGGGACTTTGATCAAGGGTTTTTTCACTTTTGTCGAGATAACGTTCTTCCGCGTCCCGTATGGCATCCTGCACTCGACATGAGTCCTGATAATCAGCAATGGTATACCGGTCTTCTTCTTTCTGCTCCAACTCACCCTCAATGCTCTGAACTGTTTACACGACCAATCATAAGCACCACGGAGCTTGCGGATGGGGTAATTAGAAAGGCTTCTGGCTGGTTTGGGGATCATTGCTTCTGGAAAAGATACCGAGTCAGATTTCTTTATCCTCCAGTTGTTCACGGATATCCATTACCAAATGTTGTTCTTGAAGTATGGATGAAATAGAGAGAAGAAGGTTGGAAGCTGGGGTGACGTGGCCGAAATACCAAAGTGTTTGTTCAGCACATGTCGAACGTGGAGTCAAGAACTATCCCAAGTTTTCATTTATGTAAAAAAATACAAGTCGAAGCGTCACGAGCGATGATCTTGATGTGATACGTGTCACATAAGTTATAATTCAAGCGGTTATTCTTGTGGCACGAGCTCGAATACTTATACAAAGAATTGAGGTCGAGAAAGAGCGGAGAGAAGAGCATAAAATGGAGGGAGAACATTTGAAGAATCCACAATATATGATTCGGGTTGAAGTCTTGGTAATGGCTGGAGTGTCAAGTTTCAACTCATTCTTGAAAGTGTCAATTCAGATCAATCTTTGGAGAAGGAAAGATGAAAAACAGCTTGGAGTGGAGTGCACCATAGTGATTAGGCGGGCTAGCAGGAACTTCAGGTGTCGATGAAGGAGCTGGACCGGACTCAGTCGTAGCGACAGATGCAGCAGCAGTATCCACCCTTCGCGGACGGCGTAGTTGATCCGTGCGCAGCTAAGCCGTTGTAGGGGAAGCCATTTGCCACTTTGCTTCGGTTCTTTTTACTCAGTTGACTTCCCATATATGAAGGCTAGGCATCGACGCAGCAGCATCCAGGGACAACTTTCAGGTATCATTTACGACCAAAACATAGACAATTTCGATGTCGCGAGGAAAGAAGCGTGAATTGGTTAATTAGCCCAAAGTACGCGAAACAACCGCGTAGGCCTCCTTGATAAAAATCTCGGTCTCGGCGTTTACTTGGACGCGTCCGATGGAGCGCGTCCATCGGAATGCACACGAGCGCTGCAGTTCACGATGACACGATACCTGATGCGTAAAAAAACCTGTTTGAGAAAGAAATGAGTGTTTTCCACCGTTTTTCGACAGCATGATCACTGTAGCTGGAAGTCAGTGATATTCCTTGGAAGAGATGACGAATGATAACCATGACATACACTTCAGACGAAGCTGTGGATGACGTTCACATGTGTATAATGCTCAATGCAAGATGAATGGTTGACGATTCAGGTTTGTAGTAGAGCAGATTGTCAAAGTGAACTTGAATGTTCGTGTCTGTCACTGTCAGTTCGGGAGACGTTCCGAGGTCCGAACATTGACGAGATATATTTAGCAATTCTGTCACATGGGCCTTGATCAGGGTAAGCGGCAGCAATGGCAACGGTGAACGCCTTGTTCTCCGACCACCATGAATGCCTCATGGACTCCCCCAGATAACCAGCAGAAAGTATCAGTCACAGTTGGCTCTTCCATGCTGCGAGCTCTAAATGCTCGTAAGTCTGGTGGTGCACCACGGAATTCCGTACCCCTTCGAGAGTACTATTCATTCAGATGTGAGTATTGTATGTTCCACTCATTGTTCATGAACCTAAGGCATTACAGACAACTTTAAACCTCCATCGGTAGACCCTGATAAGAGAGGTAAAATAACTGTTGGGTCGAACAGTAATGTCACTGTAGAACGACCTAGTAGTCAGGTTCGATGACCCGGAACTCTCCAGTACATCTCGCTGACAGGCCTTGTAGTCTTCTGAAGCACATAAATGGACCGGTCAAGAAGCACCAGCTAAAGAATGGGATTGCATATTAATATACGACGAGAATCAGAAAGTGAGTTGTGGAATTTCCGTGAATGTCGCAATATTGCTCACTCGACTAGTCATTTATTCTGGAGAAACTCGAATCAGGTTTAGCCCTTACGCACCAACCCAGGACAGGCACAAACGATTGTATGCACTTTGTTGTTTCCCTCTACGACTTCGACTGAGGATACATACACCTAGTCGCAGCACCAGCAGAAGTGCCGGCCAAACGTACTAAGACATATGAGGCCGACGATGACTTTGAGCAGGAACTCTTAGACGCAGCTGCAGTAGGCCCGAATGCTGATGTAAAAGGGGAAGATGATTATTTCGATGAGATTGTTCCCAAGGACTTGAGAAAGGAAGAGGAAGAAGAGGAAGAAGGAGAAGTCTTACCATCACCCCCTCCACCGCCTGCAAAGAAGCAAGCCCGTAAGCCGACGACCACGCCAACGAAAAACCCATCTGTGAAACCCTCTAAACCGATCCCTACACCGACGCCGGCCCCTGTACCAACAAAAGCCTCCAAACCACCACCACCACCATCATCCGCTCCTCTACCAACACCAACTCGTGCCGTCAAGTCAACACTAGCGCCACCGCCTTCCGCCCCTCCCGCCTCTGTCCCAAAACCCCAGCCGAAGCCCGTCCCCATTCCCCGTGCCAAGAAACACAAACGCGAGCCAGAACCGGCACCAGCACCAGTACCAGCACCAGCACCGGCACCTCCAGCCTCAGCCTCAGCTTCAGCCTCGCATCATCTCTCCGACGCCGATGAGGAAGATCTCCAATTCGGCAAGCCCACGAAACCCGCACGACCGTCGCGGGGGCCGGGTCTTGCGCTCCCAGGCGAATCAACGGCCGCATTTATCCCACCTCCACCTCCATCTGCGCCTACAGCAACACCGTCCGTCGCTGTGCCGGAGTCTATCGAAGTTGGATCAGAGTCCGAGGACGAGGGGGGGTGGGATGAAGTCGCTGCGATTGGGAAAACGGTTGATACAGAAGACGATTTTGATATATTTGGTGATGCGGCGGCGGCGGCGGCGGATGAGGGTGAGGATTTTGGTATGGATGAGCTTGAGCGGGAGCTTAATTTGCAGATGAACGAGGCGGAGGAGGATGAGGAGGATGAGGATGAGGATTTCTTAGCGGCGGTTGTTGAGGAAGCGCCGCCATCTCATGGGCGACCTATGTCGTTGAAGGAGCTGGCGAGCGGCGCGGCGTATGCAAGTGATGATGAGTACTCCTCGAGTGAGGAAAGTGATGATGATTGAATACCAGCGGGCGAGATAGGTCGCGTAAACGCGAAGGTATACCTCGGATAGCGGATGCGGAGAACTCTATCATTATGATCATGGACCGGCTATGGGACCCTTTCCGAGAGTTAATTATTTATATCATAGAACCATGTATTTCTACAGTCCCGGATACGGGGAATTATCACAGTGAGCGATTGTTGTCTGCCTGTCAACCAAGCGACTCGATGTCACTGTGCCATATCTTGTGTCCTTTCAGCAACCATTTCTCCACTTTGAAGTTTCTTTCAAGTATGAAGAAGCTACGTGTTTTGATTGTGCCATGCGGCGTTGTTCTTCTCTGCCGTCATGCTTCATGATAGGCTCAAGACATCAAGTTCTGTCATTGTATGAGATTAAGTGAGATGCAGGGCGACTTGAACTTTACCCACGAAATTTAGCATGTTCCCTCACTGCAACGTGAGTACTTCTCGACCTTCCACTGGAAACTCTATCTAAGATACCCTTGTTATTACCTAGCTTTTTAGTCACAATGGGCCTTCAAGCTTCATCATTATCGTTTGAGATACGGTCCAAAGCACAAAGTCAGAGACGCCTGATTCAGCCTCAGCTGAGTTCCCAATTTGGTTTCTTGAAGTCGCGCATCGGCTCAGCGCTCAGGCCTCAGGTGCTGATCATGATCAAGATACAAGTTCAATTGAAGTACTTTCAAATACTTATTGGCGCCTCACTCCACTCTTTCCGGCCTACGCGTAATTGTCGCAGATACTCACTGCAAGAAGTCAGCGTCTGAGCCATATCAATTCCGATTAACTCAAATATCTTGCCTGACTCAGTGACTGACTACATAATGTACTTGACACCTTTGCTTCGCCTTCGCTTGCTGAATTGCCTCGTCGCCGAAAAGTTGGTCGGATAGTACTGGTAGCGCTTGTGAGGATGTTATCCGACTTGGAACCTTCAAGTTTCTGGATGATCGTCACGACGACGATGCTATATTCATAGCCATCGGCTTTGGAGCGCTTGAGCTCTTACATTAGACTGTTGGAAGATGTCTTCGGGTGTAGTACTTAATGGGTCACACGATACAGATTCTTCTGGCGTACGGAAGGCCTACTTCTCATTATAACTCTAAGCTTCTCAGTATCTTTGACTTCTAGCTGTACACTAAACACGAAAGGTCCAAAGTCACTGTTCGAGCCTCATCTGAACAATGCACACTGGCAGCCTCAGTAGGACCCTGATGGACGTGCAGCTCACCTGTTCGAAAAAATCGTCTCTTCGAGCAAGCTGTACCTGGCGCCTCGTTGCAAATCAAGCGGCTAGAATCAGCCGGCGGGGAGCTACTTAAGTACATCGGAATTCCGCCCTGGAAACTCGGTCTTCCGAGCTATAGAAGGCCTTCTCATATAGATGTTCAGGAAAGCTACAAGCACTTAAAAAGCAGACCAAACTTTGCTCAGTTGACAACTTAGTATCATGCTGAGTCCAAAACGCTTCCTCGGACTTTGCGCCTTGCTACAACTCGCTGAAGCGGTAACGATTGGTCCAGTGGCTGACCTTGTCGTCAAGAACGCTTTCATTGCGCCCGATGGTTACAATCGCTCGTGAGTCAAAAATCGACAGCTTGTTACTCCGTCTCACGTCGTCACAGTGGTGTTCTCGCTGGGGGTGTTTTCCCCGGACCAGTGATCACGGGCAAAAAGGTGATTGCTAATGCGTAGCATTGTAGTCGATGACTTGATGTACTAGTACTGTTGCTCACTTCACTCACAGGGAGACCGCTTCAAGATCAAGGTTATCAATGGGTTGACCAACAAGACCATGTTGCGCGCTACGTCTATCGTGAGTGGTCTTGCTTCGCGGTTCACTCATTATCACTAACGCTAGAATTTCAAGCACTGGCACGGAATCTTTCAGCATGGCACAAGCTACGCCGACGGCGCTGCGATGGTTACGCAGTGTCCTATCATTCCCAAGGAGTCTTTCCACTACGACTTCCCAGTTTACAATCAGGTTGGAACGTACTGGTATCATTCGCATTATTGTACGTGGCCTGCCAAGTCTTTCGAGCTCGATCAAGGGTGTTGATTAGTGATTAAGCGACTCAATATTGTGACGGCCTTCGTGGAGCTTTTGTCATCTACGACCCCTACGACCCTTACAAAGACTTGTATGATGTTGACAATGGTGAGTTATGGTTATACACGGTTTCCATGCCTTTATTGACGCAACGTATAGAGTCGACGATTATCACATTGGCTGACTGGTAAATATCCCAGCTCAATCGCGCTGACGGGGAATTCAATCTTTTTCTATTCATTTAGGTATCACGAACCTGCCCCCTTGCGCACTCAGAAGCCCGTGGCTACCCTCATCAACGGGCTCGGTCGTTCTGTAAACGGCACCGCCACTCCGTTGACCGTCATCAACGTCGAAAAGGACAAAAGATATCGTTTCCGCATCATTGGCCTATCTTGCGATCCTTCTTTCAATTTCTCAATCCACCACCACCAAATGACCGTCATCGAAGCTGATGGGGAATATACAGCACCGCTTATCGTCGATTCCATGGAAGTTTGGGCTGGCCAGCGGTACTCCGTTATTGTCACAGCCAATCAAAAAATCGATAACTACTGGATACGAGCGGATCCGTGGCCTACCAGAGGGCGGCCTGGTTTCGATGGAGGAAGGAATTCAGCTATATTCCGCTATAAGGGCGCCCTGGTCGCCGAGCCAAAGACAACATTCGTCAGTACAAAACCCTTGTACGAAGTCAACCTGCATGCCTTGTACAACGCTACGCCTCCCGGTAAACCTCACCCCGGTGGCGCAGACGTTGTCATCCCTATCAATCATGCCATATTTCACGATCCAGGACCACGTTTCGAAGTCAACAACGTCACGTTCAAACCTCCCACCGTTCCCGTATTCCTTCAAGTGCTGAATGGCACTTACAACGCGGCAGACCTTATGCCAAAGGGAGGCGTCTATAAGCTACCGCCGAACAAGGTTATTGAACTGATCATTTATGGGAGTGGTGCAGTAGATGGTGGACCTGTAAGTCCTCACATACAACAATAGATCATAGCAACTGAGTGATGCTAATCCCCAGCATCCATGGCACCTACACGGAGTACGTCCACCTCCAAGTTTGCTTTCCGTTATTCTGATGAGTATACATAGCATTCCTTCTGGGTAGTTCGTGGTGGAACTAGCACGGATTATAACTTTGTGAATCCCGTTCGTAGGGACACAGTCGACACAGGCTTCGACGATGGTCAAACCACGATCCGTTTCGTGACTGACAACGCTGGTCCATGGTTTCTGCATTGGTGGGTGTCAATTCGTTTATTCTTTCTTCTTCCTCCCATCTGATTGAACTCGTTTGTATAGTCACATTGATTGGCACCTTGAAATGTAAGGTTCTGCTCCAAGTGCCAAATATGTCGCCCTGAACCTGCAACAGCGGTCTCGCGGTTGTCTTTGCCGAAGATACCGAAGGCATGGTGAAACAAAATAAGACACTTCCTCGTATGTTCCTTTCCTGTAGCATGACCACCCACGCGCTGAGACAACGACCTAGCTCCATACCGCGAGCTCTGTCCAAAGTTCTACAAGAATGATCCCGATTCAGATAATCACACTGTATACCCCGAGTAGGCGTCCTGAACCGTCGCCATTTCATCTCCTTTGTTATCTGGATGAAGGAGGGTGTCCTTTTCTAGTCTTCAGCGTATCTTATACTAGTTTGTAAAAGTTGCTAAACAATGTATCGTTTTGCTCTATCTTTACGGGTCCATTCACAGATAAAGTGTAGCAGTAAAATCGCCAGGTTAACATTGCCACCAGGAGCATCCAACCTTGAGAAATCGGAAATCACGACACAGGAATAGTGATCGCAGATAAGTTTACTGATTCTACTTCAATGCCAGACATGATGAGGCACGAAAGCCCTAACAAGAGAGAACGGGAGCATTTCATCCTTCCCTAATCCAGGCTCCAGCATCCATGTATAAAAAGTCGGTATAGAATAATTGAACCACATTAGAACCCACACGTATCCGATAATCCGCGACAACCTCGTCTGGCGCATCAATCCCATTTTCCTTGTCACAGCAAGAACGCTGTCCTCAAAAGTAATTGCTGCAGCGTTCATCAAGAAGAATGGTACAGAACGGCCAACATATTGGGGCCCAACCATAAGGTCACCGAAACAATGTATGACCCCGGATATCATGAAAGCGACCCAGATCTGTATCTGGGAGGAAAAGAACGACCCTGGACGTGCGCCTAAGGAAAGAGCTGCAGAATTTCTTAGTATAGAACAATACTGAATTCGAGGACAAATGAGCATTTGGCCGTTTGGAAACCAATCGAGAGGCTTACGCGACGGAGGTTTTGATCCCATACTCGTCTTGAAAATTATCCAGGCTCAGTCAAAATTATCAAGAAACTGGAAGGACACCCACCCCCAAGTCCGGCGCACCGTATATGCATCTAACCATGACCCGAACATGTCTGGCCACAACTCAGGGCTACCTGCTAACAGAGGTGATCCGATGGATACACAGGTCAGCGAAGTGATTGTATACAACAGCTTCAGCCCAGCATAGGCACACAACACCCAAGAAACCTGGCACGCAAAGTGCAAAATATGCCCATGAAGTCCGCTGGGAAAAGTAGATGTTCCTTGTAGGAAAAAGTCTGGATGAGTATGGATAAAACTCTGCCCGAGATCTATCAAGAGTAGACACTGTAGTATCTGGAGAATGCGAGATCGGATGAATTGGGAGCGAGTGCCTTGAAACGGTCGTGGAATATGGGGGAGCTGGATTATAAAGAAGAATGGTGTGAGGATGACAGAAAATACGAAAGTTAAAAAACTCAACTCCTGAGTTCATGAGCACGATCCATTACAAAAGGCATTAGAGCATAAGTTAAAACAGTTACTAATGGAACCAGCTCCATTAGACAATCACGAAATGAACGAAACTAGAAGATACTATGCTCGAACCAACCATGTATATGGTCAATGTCTAGTCCTCGTCTCTGGGCGAAAAACACAAACACGCAGATCCCAGAGATTCACTCTCGTCGTACACTCCGAAGACAATGTCGAAGACTCGGACAAATCATCATCACACCCATTCACTTCTCTTCTCCTTAGCTGCGCAAGGGAGCGTTCAGACGCGGAAGTGGTACCATCTGAGCGATCCTTATCCGAGTCACAATCGGGGGCATAATCCATGTTCAAATACAACGGATCCTCGTACATCGCGCCCCCGACATCGACACGACGCTCCGTAAGCACGAATCCATACTCATGCCGGACATAAATACCAGGGAAGTCGAGCTCGTACGCATCGTGCGGGGTCGGTACGGAGTCTGGGAAGAGTCTCGTTGCGATGTCGTGGAGGCGAGGAGAGCATATGTGGAGATGGCGGGTACCCTGTAGCGCGGGGAACGTGACGGGAGTTATAGATTTGCGAAGACGGTTCAACGCAGCATCATGTGCCCATCTTGAGTCGTCATCGGGGCCGAACATCTTGGATGTACATATATCCACCCACTTCAAGGTAGGGTGCGATTCTAGAGTGGCACCGTTATAGACGACGATGTGCTCGAGCTTTGGGCAGACGTCGAGAAGACCTTGTATGTCGCCTGCTTTTCTTCGAAAGCCAGGATTGATGTTCAAGAACTTGAGATTTTCGTAGCGTTCGCAGAAGGTGGTTATAGGTCCGATCATTGAGTCCCATCTCAGAGACCACTGTTCGACTGAGTCGTGACCTGGGAGGAGCTCGAAAGTAAGGCGCTCAAGCTTGGGCATAATGAGGATATGGCCGAGTAGGGGCCAGGCGTCGACGCCGGCATGGGTGATCTTGATAGTGAGGCTCTCCAACTGGGGGAGTGAATAGATCTTCAGGGTTGCGAGGTGTTCTGGAGGATCGTGTACGTGTATTGAGAGCGAGACGAGGCTCTTTCGAGTAGACTTGAGAAGATCGTACAGTTCCGCTGGAGAAACGGACGTGTCGACTTGAAGGTGTCTCAAAGGTGATCTCAACTTTGGAAGAAAAGCTTTTGTAGGAAGAGGTAGGGGAGAAGAGAATATGAATCCTTGTAATCGAGGGCACAAGTCGACGATGCGTTGCATGTGTCTGGTGAAAGAGGCTCCATAGTCCGGTGAAACGAACATATCGAGGGCGATTTGTTTGACGAGAACCCCGAAGACTGACGGTGATTTCTCGAGGGTTTCTAGTAGAGCAGGTATCTGATTGAGCCGACGAAATACGACTTCCCTGTACAGTAACCCGATTCCAGGTCCATACCAAGTGCGTGATACCAGTGTGAGGGCCAATTTCATATTCCTTGCGTGACACCAGGGGGAATTTGGTCCGGCAGTGAGAGATGAGTCAAGGAGGAAACTGGGTGCCACTGCGTGTTGGAATATCATATCTAGGATCTCGAAGGGAAGTCGCTTAAAAGCAGACGATGCTGAGGCTGGCGGAGGCGGTAGGGAGGGCTGCGTCAGTTGTCAGTATCGAGAGATCCGCCGTGTCATGAGGAAATTGCGTACAGGTGCAGGTTGCCGGCGCACTACACGAGGCAATGTACTGACCGTCGTCACAGTCCGGCGACATGACCGACCACTCCTTAGCGACCTCGAAAACATTATAGGCTACGGGAGCTGAAGAAAGTTATGCTGGTTGTAAAGCAAGTTCAGAAAGTTCATATTTCTGTTGTAATACGGATGGATTGCTGTTTCGAGAAGAAGAGCTCGTAGCGCTGAAGCTTGAAGCCAAATGCAGAACAAGGTGAGTCCAACAAAATTTACTAATTTTGTAGTACTTTCCCACTCCCCTCACGCGAATACAACACTCTGCCGTCTCAAGTTCGGGCATCTTCCTTGGCATAGAAGCACTGCTATGGTCACAATTGCATATCTCGTATTTATGACATGGCTAGTAAGATTCCTGTATTTTGTGTAGTAGTCAAGGCACACATAAGTATCTGTATCAATAAGCAATAAGGCAAAGGTCCTGAACGGTTCAAGAAGCAATTAAATCGTCAAAAGTCAAAGGTCAGGAATTAAAGAAAGCGTCAAGAATGAAAGAAGGCGTATGTTAGATGTCGGTACTATTTGGAGGGCAGGAGACGACGTACGGAGCCGCCAGTGTAGTGACTTCTTGGGGAGACAGAGGTGTCTGCGAAGGCAGTCCATGTTAAGTTGGTTTGGAAGGGCAAAAATGGCGATAACTCACTTCAAATGGTCCATTGACGGGCTGGTTTCCGTTGATAGTAGCCGTGTAACCAGCGGTGCGCGCGTTGCTGGCCAACATGCTGGCGGCCCACGTTTGCAAAGTCGAGTTTGAGATATTGGCTATGGAGCCGACATATGCTGAGGTACCTGCAACAAGACCTTCAATAAGGGGATTTGGAGGATGAAGACGGGACTGAAATACCTATGCTCTCGATGACCTGACTAGTCGCTGTAAAATTCGAGGCGTTGGTGACATGGCTGAGTAATAATGTTAGAAAAGGAAGCGAAAACTAAAAGCAAAGGAAGACGCACAAGTCGTAATTGCAAAACGGTGTCGCTTGGGTGCCGAGAGTTTGAGCCAGAAGGTCGACTTGGGCTTGCTTATTTTGCTGAATTTGAGCGAAGTTATTGCGGACTTCCGGTCCATAACCAGACGAATTGAACGCATTGTCGTCGAGAAATGCAAGATTCTGCTTGTAAAAAGCATTCTGCAAGTTCGCAACGCTGAGAAGGTAGTTCAACGCGTTGACATCTGCAGAGTGATTCACATGTGAAGGGTTAGACTAGGTAAAACAGCCGACGAGAATCTCATGACAGACCATTTTGGTCCGTAACGTTGCCGCCGGTGGCTGCAGGATCTCCGGAGTTCCTATTTTGCCAGGTTTCGAGAGGATTTGCGCTAGCGAGGAGGGCTGGAAGGGTAACGAGCAGCAAGCAGGAGAGTCTCATGGCTGTGGAGAGCTGGGAAGCGATGCTGCCTCAGAAAGGCTCCACCCCTATTTAAACCTCATTTGTAAGTAAGAGTAAACGAATGACGCGAGCTATAGTTTTCCTTGAGACATTGTGGAGCTACGATCGCACAAAGGAACGCGAAAAGACAAGGGAAACAAGGAAAATTGTCCTTGAAGTTCTGGGAAGCAATAGGGGCTCCAGAAATAATTTCTCTGGACGCGCCGAGGGCCGTTTCTAATGTCAACGAGACCGCAGACGATTATCGGAAGTCTCAGGAGAGACTCAAAAAGTAAAACCGATTCGCGGGTGTTGTGTCACTGTCTAAGCTGCGTATTAGTTTGCTTCCGTTGCACGTATTCGATAAGCACCAAGCAGATGACGTCGGCATGTGTCGGCGGCGACTCGGCGCGAAGTCGTCGCTGCATGCTGGGGAAAGAAAATGCCTAACTTGCTCGAAGCATAGAGTACAATTTTTGCTTGATGAGCCTAGGAACAGTCCAATTCCACAAGAGCGATAATATACAAAGCTAGAAAGACAGAAAGCACAGAAACAACACGGAGAGATGATATTTCTCACATTAAACAACTTCTACACCAGCCTGTTCCCCAATCGCCTTGAGCATAAGCACCTCCTTCACCAACAAATCTATCCGCTCCTTGCTCAAACTGACATCCAAGACCACACTTCCGTCGTCCAGCCGGCCCGCGATATATACAGTATTAGTCATTAAGACCTCGTTGGGCGTCAACTGGTAACGATACCCGCACACGGTCCGGACGGCACCTATAGGACTCCAGTCCGACTCCAGAATGCGCGATGCAGAGACATTGGACACGACGACGTTCTCGTTCGCCTTGGAGTTTGCAGGGAACGCGGTGATAGACGTGAGGGCGTCATGAGAGGAGATGACATGAGGGATGGCCAGAGCATTACGGGACTCAGCGAGAATGCGCGAGAGCTCGTGTAAGGGGTATTTGTTGAGCTGAGCGACAGTCATGCTGGGGTAGGGGAGAGGTACGAATGCATTGTGGATATATTGGAGGATTGATGGGTCGTCTTCTGCTAGGAGGCCACGGAAGGAAGCCAAATTCGAGCATTGGATGACTGACTTCGGCGAGGTGCCTTGGGAATACATTGTCTAGAACAAATTGATGAGCACAAGTAATTAGACGCGATTGGTCATACCTTTAGAACCCAGGCTACGAGGATGTCACCAGTGGTAACTTGGGTCACACTGCTGCTGTCAGACGAACGGCTGATTTCTGCGTGTACAGTATTAGTGAGGAACAAAAGAACGTTCTTGGGTAGGAGAAGGATACGGCGATCAGCACCCTTCCACCACCGTTCGCGTATGTGCCAGGCAATCTGTTTCACAGCGCCAGCGACGCCCAAGTCGACAAAGCCATGATAATCATCAGGCTTGACACCACCTTGTGATTCATAGGCCTGGATTCGAGCGTCAAGCACCCGTTGAAGAGGGTTCTCATTGAAGCCACTCTTGAGGAGGGGAGGCACGAGGGCGAATGTCTCGTAATCTTCAGGTATTTTACCCAACGGTATTTTGATACGCCACTGTGTAACCTGCAACACAACCGTGAGTTTTTCCACATGGTGATACTGACAGTGGACAGAATCAGCCACATACTTACATCATTCTCGTCCTGAATGGATTCCAGCCGACCAGCTAATATCCGCCACTTCTTCGTAACGCCCGCCAAGGCCACTGTAAGTGCATCCGTGTCGATCTTGCCTTCTACGAGCCATCCAGTCAAAAACGTAGTTCTTTCGAAGAGCCGATCGAAGAGTGTTAGAGGAAAAGAAGCGTAAGCTTCGGGCGACAAGGTGTCCATGGTTACACGATGACCAGGCAACTCAAAAAGTGCTAGCTTGTTTAAACAGTAGTGCGAGGGGGTTTAGAATTTTTTCGTCATGATCTCAGTGCAGACTAACTAATATGAGTTAGTTCATTAGTCGTAGTAATTAGAAAAATCCTCACAGAACGTAGCCAAGGCCCAACACTTCTCGTGCTGGACAGTAATGAACAGTAGTTCTGCTAACCTGCGTAGAGCTCCGTGTTTTTAGGGGCTGACGGAGTTCGAAGACTATCAGATTCGCTGGTATGCCACGCAAATACCACGTGAATTCGGAACCAACTCATGTACGTTGATTGGGTGCTCGAAGTACAACAACCGCCCTTCATTCGTGTGTAAGTATATGTTGTATAGGCAGACCAAATCGAAAATGATGATGGTCCAAGGTCAAGAGAAGATGTCGTTTAACTTGCCGTTCAACCATTGCTCCCGAGGTGTCACTAGTGGGATCACCGGTCACATGAGATATCGCGAAGTAAAAGGCTTCGAATAATCTGTTCCCAAAAGTCTTCTAATTCACAGGCCCTCTCAAATACATTCCTTTTATTACATAGAGTAAAAATAAAAACCCTTAGAGCTCGTCTCTTGACCCATTCTCTATGTCCAAAGGGAGACACAGTGCAGGAGTCGTGGCCGTAAATTGGTATTCGCATTTCTCGAGCTCTGCAACGGACAACAAAGCATTTTCTGTCCCGCAAGAGAGGAGGAGCTGGAACGTCAAATAGATGAGAACAGGAAAGGAAGGATTGATATCAAAGTACTTACGATGACATTGCGCTCAGGCCCATTCCAGCAACGCGTGCCATGCTTGTAAACTTGTTTTTGGTAAAATTCAGGCTCGCCGGGTTTCACATTCTCGTCAGGGTTCCACGAATCGAAGCGCCTGTCCAATCAAGTCAGGCAGCGGAAAGCCGAGCAAAACAGCGATATTCACCCTAGATTAAACGTCGATCCGCCATGCTTAGGTATCTGCTTCGCCTCCTGGAAAAGACAGAGCTCATACGTATAGCTGTTGCACAAAGAGAGTCAGGAACATCATACTCAGAGTAGCTCCTATACTTACTCTCCCTGATCAGTCCGTATGCAATGGTTGTCGAGTTTCTTCCATTCACCATCGCGACCGAAGCCGTGGATGTTGAATACTTCCACGAGGTCATCCTCTGCCTGCTTCTTCTCATCCCTAGCCGACTTCAGAGCGTTCTCGGCGTCCAAAAAGTTTTGACGAGCACGAGAAGAGTCAGCTAGACAAAGGTTAATTTCGTTAAAACACTCCACGAATCCGAGCTGCTCCTTACTTGACGTAGTGTCATCCCCACGAACAATGCCCAACTTCGCTAACCAAGAAACAAGTGTCCCCCTAATCTCCTCATATTGCGGAATGAACGAATCTGGAAGGTAAGCCGTCACATCAAACACTGTTCCACTGGTCAGTACGCCCGACGTCGGGAGTTGGGTACTTACACAAAGAAGCTTCACGAGGTGCACGAATGTGCTCATCATGCTCTAGAAGCAATGAGACATAATCCACGTTCAACAAAGTATCCAATTCATTGTTGAGACGTTCCGGTGTCCATGGATTCTCAGCATCGTCAGGTGTCGTTGGCTCTTCCTTCTCCGGCACGTTGTCTCCAGCCTCGCCGCCTTCGACTTCGCCGATGTGTGGTAGCCCAGCGAGTTCCTCCCAGCCACGGACGGCTTCGAGGACAGCCATATCTTGGTAATTAGGATTATAGTTGGATCGGAGGGTGTGAAGGATGTCGCCGAGTGCCTTTTCGCGTTCGAGATGCTTCTTATGTTCGCGCTGGAGAGCAGAGAGCGCTTCGGCGTGATCCAAGAGAGATTGGTAGAGTGCTGCGGGAAAAATGAGGTATGATACTTGAGGTTGGGATGGGTGACATACGTGATTGCTGTTTATGTTCAAGAGCTGCCTGAGAAATGGATTCAGTGCGGTCCGCAATATCTGTGAAGGAGTTGAGTACGCGTCAAAAAGGCAAATATGTATCGAGAGACCTTTGAGACGCGCGACTTCTTTCTCTTTGACCTCGATATCCTTTTCCAATGACTCAATGACAGACTCTAGACGCTTTTTCTCCTTGTACGCGAATTGGATGTATGTCGAGCGTATTTTAGAGCCCTGGGTAGCAGTATGAGCCTGTTAGGCAAACTAAAGTAATTGTAGCTTACGGTTTTCCGAAGTTTCTGTTCCTCTTCGCGTATCTTTCTATATGCCTCACCCGTTTCCTTGCAGACGTTCTTACACACCCCAAGCCGTTCGTCCGACCCATCACAGCACTGTGGTTCTTAATACAGAACGAGTTTGTATAATGACTGATAATGCAAGAATATACGCACCACATAAACCATCATTTACACGCGAGCTAGGAACAGATGCCCCAATGTGTCCTTTATTCTGACAATAGAATACAGTGTTCGGGCAGGCACCGGTTCCTTTGACAGTTCAGCCATTGGTTACTCCCAAATTCACCAAATGTCTGACCTGGCTCGTCACTGCCATCCGGACAGTCACAGGAATCGTCATTAACGAACGCCCAAGGGATCTCCTTCGAACCATCCAGACATTTCCAATTTCCCGACGGCGAGGGAACATATTTTGAAGCGAGGTCAGGACCGACACCGAAGGTCTTGTCAACTGTCGCCAAGGTTTGTGGAAAGAGCGGGAAGAGGAGAGGCCACGGGATCATCGTCACTGCTCAAGATAGCGTACATACGACGTGTCCATTTCGGTAAAGTCGTGAGAAATCAGTTCTTCTTTCGAATTCGTCACACTTCTAAGCAGATGATTGTCTGGAATTTACCAAACAGCACTAATTCATCACTGTTCGTGCGCAGACCGCGCCGGAAATCACAACCAACCAACCAACCATCACAGCTGAAGCGTAGCTCAAGGTTTTTATGTAAGTATGAAGAAAATAAGTTTTATTTTTTATTTCGTTCTTTATATAGTCACGTTGGACAAAATATGGCCAGAACAAATGTACTCCTCGACTTCTTCAAATGTGAGTTCACGGGATTTTCCTCCCTTTCGGAAAGGTTCAGCGCGAGGGAAGTCCTGTGGCATAGGCTTTCTGATGAAGATAAAAGTTTTTTCTTTGTTCGCAGGGTCGAACATCTCAGGACCTTGGTATGGGTGAGGACCCTTGTACAACTAGAAGGAAGCCCACAGGTGAGTCTAGGTTGAACAACAAATATATGAGGTGGACGTACTGGGTTCACAATTATGGAATCGCCGAACTTTAAAGTAGGGCTATTTAGTAGCTGATCAATCTTTGCCTATGAAGATGTGAAGTGAGAAGAACGTTTCAAGATCATATCAGAGAGAAAGAAGTACCTGGCGCTTAGCCTCTGCTCTCTTGGTGAAGTAAGGGACGTGTATCATGATGATTCGTGATTTATTGTGGTGATCAAATAATTCAGTGATGAGGTAAACTTTGTGATGAGGTGAACTTTGTGGCGGAGTGAACTTTGTGGCGTTGTTGCCCGTTCGAGGGCGGCTTTTATCAATTTCTCAAAAGGGGTGAGGAGCCACAATCATCGGGTTCAGATGGGTCCTGACCCACTTCACCTTGAATATTCCACAAAAGTTTGCCCCAACGAAAAGGGGGTGGCGCCCTACCGTACATAGCTTGGTATGCGCTGGCACAAAAAAATAAAGTGAGCTTCAACAAACATCTATACAGAGCAAAAGATAGCGGCTACTGATTTCCGTAAGCTCTCAGAAAACCTGAAGAGCGAACGTTGCGCAAGTTCGAAACCATGAGGGGGTTCTGATCATCACCTTCAAGATATCTAGAGGTATCGCACAGCCACAAAAAAAAAGAAGCAATTCCAGTTAAAGTGGGTCAAATGCTGTGTTAAAGTCGTTGGGGCTGTGCTCATACATAATAGGAGGTTTCAGAGACTAGCTTCACTGGGTGATTCGACAAACAGAAGCAATCATTTTATATGCGGCATCGAGCGAAAAAATACATACGAACACAAACACATCCGCGGAATACTAATCCAGTGGAAAAATTGCATATTCGTTTTTCGAATTTGCAAAGACATGAGAGCACGCGCGTCTGCAAACAATACATAAAATTCAAAGTTGGCCCGCCGCCCGGGACCTTCAGCCTTTCAGCAGGCATCGCCACAGCTTACGTCATCGGGCCAAACAAGGCACGCAAACAGATCCGAAAACTGTGTCTGGCCTCATCGTTCCCCATATCGACGGTCCTCCAAGACAATGGTGAGTAATTTTCGCTTTATATCCATGCTGGACGAGTCTACGGCATCTAGGAATGCAGTTGGAAAGAGACGATGGATTTGGAAGCAGTTTTGGGCTGGATGGGACTCTGACCCAACGGATACCGTTCAAGAATTCGTATTGATTTTGAATTTTACAGGCCAAAGCAAAAGCCGCACCCACGTCGTCATCAGGCGGCAAGGCCGCCAAGAAGAAGAAGTGGTCGAAGGGAAAGGTCAAGGACAAGGCAGTCCATGCTGTCACCCTCGATAAGGCGACATACGACCGCATCTTTAAGGAGGTTCCTACCTTCAAATTCATCAGCCAGAGCATTCTCATTGAGCGGCTAAAAATCGGTGGAAGCCTTGCTCGTGTCGCTATCAAGCATTTGGAGAGGGAGGGCCACATCAAGAGAATCGTGCACTCTTCCAACCAGCTGATCTACAGTGAGTATTGGATGCTTTGGCGGTTTTATGTTTTCTCACACTTCTCACTAGCTCGCGCAACCGCAGCCTCAGATTAGAGACTCATTTTCATGCTCGATATGCCCATGTACACCACCGCACACCAAAATACATGCTTATGCGCTGAAAACATGCCCTGTCGCGTCACCTTTGAGGATTTCTTAAGCAGTACTTTGTCACTCGCTTCTCAGACTTGTTTGGCCCGACTTGCTTGACGTTCTCTCTTCGGTTACAGTCGAGTATTGAGTTGCATTTCGTTTGGTTGGCATAATGATAGTGGAGTTTTGGTTTCTTGTGTGCCCGAAGGTGCTTTTCTTGATCATGGACTCCAGCTGATCGTCTTGGAAAGTATTCGCAATTTTCAGCCAGGTGGGCCCTCCGAAACGTAGTAGACGTTTGAGACTACCATGGTAACAACCCAACACTGAACAGTGCTCGTAACGTCTAGTTTAGAGACCACTATCGTGCATGGACTACCACCACCACTAGCACGAGTAACGATCAATGAATGCTATTCAAGATCGTGAGAACAGAATTTGACTCGGTCATTGACTTGGACCAGAATTCTCCGAGTCCACTTATTCAATATTCAATACTCAATACCAATCTTCACCACTATCCTTACCATAATATGATGCAAGGGCTATCCTGCCACTAAAGCTGGTCATAGGCCAACCACTCGACTTTTCAGCTTCTCCTCAACTCATGCATCATGTTAGACTCGTGACCATTCGTTGTAATGAGCAAGCAAACGATCGAGCTTGCTCCGTAGAGGGATCGGTCACCGGTCTAGGCTCATGTATGTGAATAGACAGAATGAAAACGCTGTGGTTTGTGTAATGTCCAAGAGGCTTATCGGCGCTGGCTCTCTCCAAGTCCTTAGGCCTTACATCTCCAGGCCTCATCCAAATCTCGCTTGTCTTTGGTTAAGTCTGTTTGGACCCAATCTTCCTTTGACATGCGACTTGGCGTAAGTATAGTTTTACCCGGCGTATGTTCAGCGGTGCTAATTACTTTCCGACAGATGCTGCCAAACACTGCAATCACGAGGACAATATTCCGGATGTTCATCGACATCGAGATGATCTTCAACCTCGTCTATGCCTACTTTCAATCTCCGTTTTTCGGGCTCTCCGCTGACTGCTCAGAATGTCGCCAAGGACTCTGCTCAAGTACGTCTGTACTTAGTTCATCATCGTGCGTGTGGTTATTAAACTGATGTCTGGCGTTTAGGTTGAAACAGACAAGGAAGTTAAAATCACAATTCCCACCCGCGTCGAATATGCTGGTCAGGGGGCAAAGGAATTGGTCGATATACTCGTAGCTGTAGCGCAAACGGTGCCTATTCCCGCTTTTGGTGCTGCTGTCAAAGTCGCTGCAGGCATCATCAAGGCTTGCGACGTCTGTGTCAAGTTTTCTAATACTTATGAGTATTTCTTATCATTGTTATTCCAGGAAAGCTATGCCACTCTAGAACGTGCTGAAGAACTCAAGGTCCGTATCGAGGGACTTTTCGTGCTCTTGGTGAATGAAATGAAGGGGAAGAAGGCGGAAGAACTACAGGCTAAAACCATACGAGACGTCGATGCGCTACAAAAGTCTGCACGTTTACTCTCGCTCTGCCTCAGCATGACTGATTGAGTCGGGAATTTTAGGGACATGGAATATATCAGAACAAAGCTTGACGAAATCTCATTCCAACACCGCCTTTTACTTGTTGTTTTTAGGGCCCTCAACGAAGACAAGGTTAACAAGTGCATTGCAAAATTAGATCACTCCCTCGAAAGATTCAACGTGAGATGGATTGGGCTCGTACTCAGTATCTGTGTTTGACCTCGTCCTTTCATTCTAGCTGGCTCGCAGCATTGAACATATCGAAGTCCTGAGTCAACTTAAACAACAGATCATTGTATTCTACGCTCAGCAACAGAAATCCCTTGACAGGATGGAGGTCAAAATGGACGACGTGAAGGCAATACTTAACGAGCGTCTGCCACCGGCTGCAACGCCATATGTATCATCCCGCGCTCCTATACCAGCAAACTCGACTATCTTCTACGGCCGTGACTCTATCATAGCTGAACTTAGTAGCATCATTACCGGGGCCTCGCGGAAACACATCTGCCTTCTCGGACCCGGGGGTATGGGCAAAACAGCAATATCGTTAGCTGTGATGAACCATCCAGATGTGAAAGCCCGCTTTGTTGATCACCTCCGCGTCTGGGTACCGTGCGTCAAGGCTATGTCTGTTTCCCTCTTCCTCGATACACTTCACTCGTCCCTCGCTATCCCCACGAAGACAGGAGATATCCGAGCTCTCATTCTGTCAGAACTCAGGGCTTCACCACCGATCGTTATTTTGCTCGATAATCTCGAGACTCCCTGGAATGCCCTTGGGGCGCAATCGGAACTTGAGCGAATTATTCGTGATATACATCAGATTCCACACGTCACTCTCTTCGCTACAATGCGTTCATCGACGCCGCCTTGTGGCGACATACCTTGGCATCATGTCAACCTTGGGGCAGTTGATACCGCCGCCTCTCGCAAGATATATACATCATGGCACTCCGAGGGCTGTGAAGATCCTGGACTCCCTCATCTTCTGGACTTGATTGGCCATATGCCACTGGCAGTTATGTTAATGGCCAAAGTCGCAAAAGTGACGCATATGTCCGCAGGAGACCTTGTGGAGGAGTATAATAAAGTTGGTACCCCTCTGCTGGGACATGGCTCGGACGCTGAGAGCAGCGTAGACGTCTGCATTGGGTTATCAGTCTACAGTTCCCGCATGAAAGCTAATCCTGAAGCGTATGACCTCTTATGTACCCTCTCTATGCTTCCTACCGGAACGTCATACCGAATGCTTTCGAAATGGTGGGCGAGCAATCTATCCAACCTGGCCGGTGCAATTGATGTGCTGAAAAGTACATCTTTGGCTGAGGAAAGAGGCTCTAGATACTTCGTTCTTCCTGTCATACAACGTTTCATACTTGATCCCTCTCGTTTCAATGGGCAGATTCGTACATCAATGATCGAAACCGCCTGCGCTTTCTTGATGGAACATAAATCGAATATCGGCGACCCATCATACAAAATGCACACTGCTGTGCTATGCGCAGAAGAGGGAAATATTGAAGCAGTCCTTCTCCGAGCCACAACTCCGGATACTCATATCATTCGGGATGGTCTCCTGTCATTGGCACACTATCAGCGTCATAACAGGCCTCAACTTGACGTTGTCGAGCATGCGGTAAGACTTGT
Organism: Termitomyces sp. K1Ag; assembly: GCA_017657315.1. Classification (NCBI taxonomy): domain Eukaryota; kingdom Fungi; phylum Basidiomycota; class Agaricomycetes; order Agaricales; family Lyophyllaceae; genus Termitomyces; species Termitomyces sp. K1Ag. Next base: position 37,431 of record JAGGAR010024030.1, read on the forward strand.
GCATGACATCCATGGCAGTTCCGAGCTCCTTCGTGGTGAGATTCTACTCTGCTATGGGGAGATTCTTATCCAGCTTGGTCAGTATGATAAGTCTTTGCAACAGTCCAAAGAAGCCCTAGACCTCTTCCTTTCCGTGCCCGACAGAAAAAAGGCTGCAAAGTGCCGCATCAACATTGCCATTCTCATGGGATTGCATGGTAATGGCAACTATGACTCGCAGGAGAGGGCCATCCAAGATGCACTGGCGGACTGTATTCAAGATGAGGGTGGTTATGGTCATTGTCTTTTTCTTCTCGGAGATCTGGATGGACGACATGGACACTCTGCTTCGGCGCTAATTTGGCTAAACCAGGCAGAGCGTATCCTCGCGAAAGGCAAAGATTCCCTCGTTCATGCAGAATGCACTAGGTCCCTTGCATTCAATTATTATAGGACCAACCAGTATGATCTGGCTCACTCGTGGGCAGCATCTTCTTTGGAAGAATGCGAAAGTATTGGTAATCTTGTAGGGTGTTCGGCTGCCGCGGTGATTCTTGGAATTATAGCATTCGCGCGTGGCGACTACAAGGGCTCTCTTGAACATTTCCTGGATTCTCTCAGGGTTCGTAAAGCTACGGGGCTGGCACCTCTAGGCGACGCTTTGGAGGGTATGGGGTGGATTTGGGCAAAGCTTGGGAAGGATACAGATGCACGCAAAGCATTTGAGGAGTCGTTGCAGCAATATTCCTCTGAGGAGCCCACGGAACGCTCTCAGTATGGTATCATTCGTACTCAATTCTTCCTTAAGCGACTGGAAAATCCAGAGTTTGCTCCCAGCACCGAAGAACTTGTCGCATTACGTCGTCAGTATACCCAAACTCACATTGACAGCCTGATTTTGACGCCTCTTTGATTTCAATTCTTGCTACTGTGGTTGTACGATCCATGTAATAAAACTCTTCTTCCATGTCAATAATTACACCAGCGAAACATATCAGCCTTCTCGAATTGGACATATGTTCTCACGATTCGTGGGAACTCTGAATAAATTTCACCAACACATCAAAAAAGTTTGGAGGTTGCCGCGCTGCTCGTTTTCGTCACTTTTCTTCATTCCCCCCCTTATATTCCGCAAAAATGCTCGTTTTATACGAGACGGCGATGGGATACTGCCTATTCAAAGTGTCAGATGAGGCGAAGGTTTCGAGTGGGGACCTATGGAAAGAATTCCAAACACCAGAGCAGGCGAGCAAATTGTACGTTGAAATGTTGATTGCGTATCCTCTGTATGGCTCATCAAAGATCGTTTTCATGACGAAAGGTTGAAGTTGAAAGCTCTGCATCGGTTTACATCTACTGCAACGGCGGTAGAAGATGTTACTGCGCTCCAAAACGGAAAACTCGGCAAGGGCCTGAAACAATTCCTAACGGATGAGGTACTTGGGAAAGGGAAAGGAAAGGAATCCTTGCTTGTGGTTGATCCTCATCTCTGTGAGTTTTCTTAGCCATCATGGCTGGGAGTATCCTCATGTCTCCGAAATAGCACGGTCAATATCCAAGAAGCTCAGTATATCTGTTAGTGCGACAACTGACGAACAAAGCGAACTCTGGCGGGGTATTCGTCACCAGATATCTGCTCTTCTTCAAGGTTTGGACCCCAAAGATCTTGCAACAATGAGCTTGGGTCTAAGTCATTCACTTTCACGGTGAGTCACCGTTCGGAACGAAACACGACCGTAATTGATTTTTTTATTCCCCAGGTTCAAGCTTAAGTTCTCTCCTGACAAGGTTGACACAATGGTGGTACAGGCGATAGCTCTTTTGGACGATCTGGACAAGGAAATTAACACCTATGCGATGAGAGTAAAAGTGAGTCTGTCGATTCATGAACCAAAGCAAATACTCAATTGTGGCTTTAGGAGTGGTACGGCTGGCATTTCCCCGAAATGGCCAAAATCATATCCGATAATGTCGCCTATGCCAAAGTCATCCGCCTAATGGGTACGATTTTTTTTACCAACACTAATTATGTCCTCTCTTACACGCCTCTACAGGCGTTCGCACCAACGCCGCATCAACATCCTTCGCCGCCATTCTCCCCGAAGATCTCGAGGCCGTCCTCAAAGCCGCCGCCGAGATATCAATGGGCACAGAAATCTCTGATTCCGACATTTCTCATATCCACTCCCTCTGCGATCAAGTCATCGCCATCACTGCATACCGTGCACAGCTAGCGGAGTACCTCCGCAATCGCATGAATGCCATCGCACCTAACCTTACAGCCCTCGTGGGAGAGCTCGTTGGAGCCCGCCTCATCAGCCACGCCGGCAGTCTTCTTAACTTGGCTAAACATCCAGCCAGTACTGTGCAAATTCTTGGTGCTGAGAAAGCCCTTTTCCGTGCTCTTAAGACGAAACACGATACCCCAAAATATGGCCTTATCTACCATGTAAGTCAGATCATTTCGTTTGCTACTGTAACTCATCTCGTGGTAGGCTTCCCTCATTGGCCAAGCACCACCCAAACTCAAGGGAAAGGTCAGTGAATTAGTTTGATTTCTGGGCCAGCCGCTGACGGAGAGTGCATAGATGGCTCGCATGGTTGCTACAAAAGCCGCCCTTTCGATCCGCGTAGACGCTCTTACAGACTCCGATGGCAAATCCGACTCTTCTGCGCCCTCAATAGGCCTCGAAAACCGCGCCAAACTTGAGTCACGACTACGTGCACTTGAGTACACAGGCGACCTCGCTGGCGCTAACCGCTTCGCCGAGGGTGGGAAGAAACAGCAACGCTTCGAGATGAAGGGTGACGTGAAGACGTACAACACACAAGCCGATGCAGTGGATCTTGTACCAACGCAGCGAGATGACCCCATGGAGATTGCGGTGAAGGCTGTGTTGGATGTGAAGGAGGAGAAGCGGAAGGCGAAGGAGGAGAGAAGGGCGAAGAAGAAGGCGGAGAAGGAAAAAGCTGCTGCTCAGGATGCCTCAGACGTTGAGATGGACGGTGATGTTAAGGAGGAGAAAAAGGATAAGAAGGATAAGAAGCGAAAACGGAGAGAGAGCGAGGTCAATGGTGTCGCGGAGGAATCCAAGCCGAAGGTCAGTATCTATCGTCTTTTTTCTCCTTGTCCATTACTGATGGATTTTCAGGAGGAGACTGAGGAGGATCGAAAAGCACGAAAGAAGGCGCGCAAGGCTGAAAAGGAGGCTGCCAAGGAGGCTGCCATGCAGGTGGACGGGGAATCACCAAAGAAGAAAAAGAAGAAGTCGGCATAGGCTACTCCCTTCTGTATATTGTTCATCTGTCCTGTTTTCATCTTACCTATCTCACCTATGGGTTGCAACACTGTAACATACTTGTTTGCTCTGTGGCTTCATAATCATTTTGCTTAAAAATTACAAGCGATTGCGGCTTCGCCGATGCCTGCATAAGACATTGTTTGTCATCAGATCGTACTAAAGGCATGGGTAATTATAAGTAGATCATAGTGGGGTGAACCGGTCAACATGAACTTGTAACAGCTGAAGCATTGAAGGAAAAGCTAGGAAAAGGTGAACTTGAACTTGAATATCTGAAGCTGATGACATCATTGGAGAAATCTAGAATGTTCTAGACCTACTTCCATATTGAGAATTTCCATGTTGAGGAAGACAACGACAACTGTTGCAGTATTGAAAAAAACTTGTAGGAGGATGTCAAGAGGTTTTTGAAGTCTAATGAAGAATCTCGATCATGGAGAGGGAGATGCGTTGTTGACATAGGCTTCGAATGCGGGCAGTAAAACTACGAAAAAGGCAGGTGGAGCTGCCACGTTTAGCGGAAGATGTCTATAGTATCCCCGACTCTCTTACGTAAGTAAGAGGAGGGTTCTCTGTCGAGCTCGAATGTCCATTTGTCCCGCCAACTCTGTAC
>JAGGAR010024031.1:0-40469 GCA_017657315.1 Termitomyces sp. K1Ag
AGTGGATGTGTCGATGGATGGTTGACGAAAAGTGTTCGTTATGATTTGGATGCGTAAGATACTAGCCTAGCTCGAGCACGAGGGTTCGCGATGATCAAGACGATAGATTAGAGGTGGACGTATGCATGCATGTCTATGGAACGGATAACTCCAATCCTCACTAGAGGAGTTCTGATGGAAGAAGATAAAAACGCGTCAGGCCCCACTTGCATGTGATCAGATTAGGGCAGGCAGATTCGTGTGTCGGTCATCTCCAAATCCTTAAACCGGGACCCTTTCCTCGGACCTCATCCGAATCGTCGATATCTCACTGCTCTCATCGCGGTACAGAAACTCTTAGAGTCGACATGCGAAATTTGCGCTTGCTTCGCAGGACAAGTGCACATTCAGTGGCGAACTCTGACCCTGACTAGTTCGGACTAGCATGTTGGGAGATGTTGGGGCATGAAAACTGGGAAATACTGCACTGGGCAGGTGTTGGAGGCTCTGTAATGTTCTTTTTAGAGCTCGAGAGCTTCCATGAAATTGGGGTGAAAGTTTAAACAGGTGAGTGAGCTTGTTGTATCTTGTGTTCTATACGACTAAATACTTCATCAGTAGGTCATGTCAGCCTTCGTAGGTGTCATGACATTTTGATAAATGCCCCTCCGATGCAGGGCCCTGGCCACTGAGGCGAAAATTCACCTATGTAAATTCGCTCAATGCCGGCCTCATACAATGTTCGCACCATCACTTTGTATAAATGGTATGTACGCCGGGCTTCGATCCATATCAGTTTGACATGATGTTCTCTAAATATGCTTCGCAAACTCCTTGTGGCTGTGATTTCGCTTCTTCCGCTTCCCACCACACCACCGCATAAATACACCATGTCCAGCCGTCCGAATAATTCCCGGCGCCGTGCAGCCAACGAAATTGCTGTGGAGGGTACATCCCGCAACAATATACCGCTGCCCTCGACCAGCAGGTCCACTGAGGCTTTTTTTTACCCACCTCTGGCTCCGATGACTCCTACTGCGAACCGAGGTGTCTCCCAGCCGCTGGTCCCGCCGACGACGAAGAGCCTTCCTCCCCTCCCGCCGCACCCATACCAGTCGTATGCACCGGGGTCATATGATTACCGTACTTCTTCGACAGCCATTCCTGCTGGTTCGAGCACGCACTTACAGCCAGGTACATATGTGAGCGCGTTGTCTCCTAGTGCATCCTCGGTGAATGTAGACCCGACCAAGCCAAGGCATGCGGCGGTCCAACAGACGTATTACGTTCATCACCATCACCACCACCACCATCATCACTCTGCTCCGCCCCAAAACCCGCTTCCTCCGCCCGCCCGACGCGCCCAAGTCGGCCGCCCACTGTCCCAACAGATTACCGGTTCGAGACTCCTGCGGAAATACCGACACATTATTCTGGTTCTACTCTTCCTACCCATACCTCCACTCCTCTCGGTCCTATACGTCATCGTAGGACACAGCATCCTCCGACGCGCCTCATCCTCGCCGACGGACACGGAAACCCACAACCCCTGGTCGCCCTCCCTCCTCTCTTCAGCAAACGCAGCAGCAACGGGCGGGACAATCCTTTCCCTCCCGCTTTTCCTCACGCTCTACATCATCCTCCCGTCCCCACGTCACACACCCACCCGCTCGCGGACGCCGAGAGACGATTTTTTTGAAGACGACGATGACGAGGCGGATGGAGTACTGGCGCGCGTCATGGATGCCGCGGCGTACGTGGCGTGTGCGGTGTTGTTGATTTGTGTGGGTGCCGCCGCAGCGGCGCTCGGGGTAACGTGTCTGGAAGGTGGGAGTGCGGCGCTCGGGCAAGGGGAGCGGCAGAGGGAGAAGATGTTGTCGCCGGGGAGGGCGGCGGAGGCGGGGATTGTGGGTGCTGCGGTGCTCCTAGGTGTGGTGCTCGTGCTCGTTGCGATGGGCGTTGTGGGGTGGTGGTTGTGGGTGAACCGGCGGCGGAGGGAAGGGGAGGGGGAAGGAAAAGAATAGATCTGTGGCTGACTGGGGCAGCGAAATTATGGTTCGTCATTTTTTGCTTGGGTTTTTTGAAGTGGCTGATGGGATGTATATCGATAGATATTATTATGATTAACACTAAAACTTGCATCGCGCATCGCGGACTTGAGCTTTGCATCATGACTGCGACTTGTAGATGACTCCTTTCGTTCTTTACGCAAGATGTATCAATCGAACTATAGTAGTATTAGTACCAGTAGTATGTAGTATGTAGTATAGTATTTCATTGCAAACATACAATGCCTGCTAAATACCCTACTTACTGACTTTTGTTGTGTATCTTAGCTAGCTCTTATGTATGTATGGACTAATAGAAATTTCTTGTACCTTGATTTGTGAATAAGCCTACTACTATTCAATACTTGGATCCTGAATTGAAATTTAATGACTACAACTTGCAACTTCTCCGTGGCTGCGGCTGGGCAGCAAACAATGGTTGAGACGTCCCATTGCATGGCACAATGACATGTCGTGCTTCGTTCTGAGTTCACCCCACACCTCTCGTGGGCCTTATGAACAGAACTGTGAATCGATCAGAGCCATGTATGGTGTGACCTTGAGACATGGATAAGAAAGCGAACTCTGGTAAGGAAGACTCGAAGTGCAATGCAATTGAGCTGTGAGAAGGCGAGTAGCATCATGGCGGTAAGTTCGGAGCAAGCCTCAGAGTTGCCTCGGAGCATGAAAAACCCGACGTGCGAGGGAAGGCGGCTTGTGCCGAACCCGCGGCTGCGGAGACGGCTTTATCCGTTTGTCCCGACTGGGAGCAGGCGGAGTATGAACTTAAATTGGCAATTTTTTTGAATTGTGTGCTTCATGAAGGTGAGTACCTTCATTCTGTGGGCATTCTCTGAGTCATGGTAATGGATTCAGACATCTCTAATGTCCCAATTTCGACTATGAGGTGTGTTTTGTCCAAGCGCTCTCTGTCCATATTACACATGTAGGCCAGTTGTTCACTTCTGCTCTTTGGATTCTAGTTCGAGTCCAAGATGCTCGACGCTCGGAGTCTGCTCACCTAGACTTATGTCAACCAGGCCATGCTGAACCTGCGATTTTTGTTCTCAATTTACTTTCTTCCTGAACTTTCCGGCCTCACGGTAACGATTTCTTAATCCCAGACCGGCGACCCTCCAGAGTTCCTGATGCTCTACGATCCTGTATTGTAAGACTCGAGTTGGTTCATTCCTGTCTCCTCGAGTGAAAATCTGTGAAAATGAAGCTTGACTCTCTCTACTTGTTTACAACTTCTGTGTAATCACGGTACTACCTCGCTCATCTATCGACCTTACATAGGCCAGTCCATGTCCGGACTGTGGGTGCTGAACGCTGAGAAGTGGACCCACGCAATATTGGTTATTTGGATAGCTTGTATAACGCATACAGGAATGTTCAAGCTACATATAAAGCATGACGGTGCTCTTGCTCTGGATGTTGTGATGACTCTCAATGTGGATCCGCGCAGTCTTGTGAGTTGACTATCTCGGCCATTTTTATCTACATGTCTTGATAGTGTTCATGTACTCTCAGTTCGAAGGTCTTGCGCCCACAAATGATGGGAAAATGGTCTTCAGGGTCCCCAGAACTCGTGAGCCTCCTGTCGCCTGCTTCGAGTCATCCTAATGCCCATTCGCCGGGCGGCCACTGGAATACCTCCAACCCGAGAGGATAACCTCGTATGTACCCATCTTCCACCTTGGTGGTTGTAACTCAAGTGATACTATCTATTAGATTGGACCAGTAAGACGGACGACATTGCTTGTGGCGTCTCATAGGCCAAATCATGACCGAACCATATCTACCTTGAAAAATGTGATCCAGGCCATCAACTCGATCGGCACAATGGTCCCCGAACAGATGGGAAGAGGAATGCTGTAGTACATCGCAGGAATACTTGCCATCGTAAAGGTACAGTTGTGTCACGCATTGAAATGAATAGGTGCTGATGTCTTACTCAGAATACGCTCTTGAACCAGGTTGGCTTCGAGGAACTCGCAGAGCAATGCCATATGATCACGCTCGTCGTTGGACAAGCTACCTACGGCATCCCAGAACACCAGCTTAATGCCAACATCCGTCGTGCGCTGTCTGACCTGACAAAGTGGGTAACCATCTCTTGCAAGATTTATGGCAGCTACTTCCTGAATTCTATCGATTTTCAGATCAATCGATAGCATTCGAGAGGCAGTGGAAGCAAAGGCCGAGAAGAGCTTAAAATCAAGGGCCTTTCATGTTATAGTTCAACGTAAGGTTTGGCTGTGTTGCTTGTCCTCACCAGTCACTAATGGGTTGTTTTGTCACGGAACTCAACATCGCAACAAATTTGAAACCTGGTGAACTCTTAGCTGCATTCAAAAAATTCTGCGCGACAGTGCCAGTGACTCCCAATTCCCCAGCGTGAGAACTCGTAATCGTCGTGCGGATGTAGACTCATTTCTTGCGCAGAGACGTTCAAGCACCAAGTGTACCACCTGCTGGGGCAAGAACTGACCACTCGGACATCCGTACTTCCTCCAAACGTAGATTGGGTTAGGTTGTCGATTCCAGCACTGGAAGATGGTACAGCGTGCAAAGCTTTTAAGGCATCCTACCTTTCCATTGAATCATCAGTTCTCATCAAACTCCTGTCCGCCATTGATTTCCATCCTCCCAATCAATTTGCTCGCGCAGGCCGCAGTTCAGAACCAGTGGACTTCTCAAGACCTTGTTAATGCTTGGGCTTATCAAAGTACAGCTCTCCTGGAGGCCGGAGAAGGAAAAATTCAAAGCATCGCTGTCACAATCGAGACATCCCTCAACTCTCCCTCCGTCAAGCTTGGCACAATGGTCCGACATCTCCTGCAGATCATTACATTTCTTCCTGAGGGCGTTAGCAAGACACGGCTTACTGCTAGATTTCCTGGAGTATCGGGCATCGAAACCTGCGCGGACGCATGGTGTAGACAGTCTCTCGCATATGTGAACGGCGACTTTATCACACTTCTGGCTCCCATCAGATATATCAAAACGCTACCATACGGAAATTTCGGCAAATCCACTTTTCAAGAGAGTCCGGTTATATTCTGGTGCTCACGTGAAAGAACAGCGAATTGTCGGAGGGACAATGTTGATATTGAACATGTCCTTACTCACTGGCTTGAAGACACTGAAAACATCTCTGTTGTGTTAATACTGAATTCGTGGCTACCCTTACCAAATGTTGGCCTCGCGCAGTTTCCTTTTTCCCGGTAGTATCTGCATTGGACATAGGGAAATTTCAAATCCTATCATTCTATATCGTGCACCTACTTCAGATACTAACCCATATTCATCTTCCGAAGGCACGACCAAATGTTCGAGCCTCCAATTGCCAAGGCGCGTTGTCTAATTATCTTATGTGCTTGATTGGGCATATGAAAGAAGCGGAAAGGGCCTATGCAGAGGCACGGGCGCTGTTTCCCAATACTGATAATTTGAATTTCCTTGCCGTCCAAGGACTGCATCCTCGTTATATACTGCACCGAGCGAGGGAACTTCCGAACTGCCGAGGAGTATTTTTAAGCAGCTCTAAAGCGTTTGTCACGTTTGTCCGCTTTGTTCAGGCCTAACCGGAAAAAGTTGAAGGCCCTTTTCAAAGCCGGCATGCTTCAATTGGATATAATCAAAGGGAGACCTGATGGATTCCAACGTTACGTTGCGGCTCTGCCAACCCTTAAAAAGGAATCAAGCGGAAGCGTTGTCGCTCATTTGTGTTTCGTTGCAGGATTTGGGGGGCTCCACAAGGGTCAATTGAACAGTGCAAAGGAGTGTTTTGAAGAGCTACAGGCAACGATTGCTTGAATCAATCCAAAAAATGCCGGACCAGACATTTGGGAACGTTAAACAGCTAACGGCTCTCCTTTCTGGATACTTAGCGATGGAGGACAATGTCGAGCGGGCTCGGGAACTGATCACACTGTTAGGAACGCCACTAAATATCCGTCTCGGGACGCCCTAGTGTGCAAATACTTGGCTGGAATGGTGGGTTTAACTGACGGAGACTTCAATAAAGCTAGAGAGTACTTCCGCGAAACCATCGAGGACTGCAATTCATTCGCAGAGTTACTCTACCGCGCCCGCTCACACAGGGCACTTGGCGAGATTGCCATGGTCAAACGAGACATGGTAGCCGCAAGGAAAAATGTTGAAGCAACCGCCGAGTTGTGCAAGACTATGGGTCTCTCCAAAGAGCGCCTGTACTTTGACTACACGTGCTGCATTGCCGGGGAAACACTTGATGGGTGGAGGCTGCATCAAGAGGATAATCCCATATTGTGAACTCCTGATAAGCGTAGCTGGAGCTATGGTTATTTCACTCTAATCGTCTTTGTAAATTATGCCTGTCACTTACCAATCAAAACTCAAAGACATGATTAGCATCACACAGGATGCAAAGTTTCACGAAGATGTCGAAGGCGTCGAATCCTTGAAGGTTCTGCATCGCAAGCTCTACTGGCAGAAAAACTAAAAAGTCGTGTGCGGAGACTGCACCCCCCAGTCGCGTACCTGAGAAAGCTGAGCAAGAATAAGAGAAAATTCGAAGAGCTTGTCTTTGACTGCACACTTGTATAAGTATTTACAATCAGGCCAGAGTGCCTTGGCTGAAAAATTCTGGATATCTCACCTGATCCATGGTTCCTCCGAGCTTGCAGCCTCTATATGAGTTAGGTAACGGTCTGGAACAGTAGACGCCAAGAAGGATGTGCGTAATTCTCTTTCGACATACCCTGGGCCGGAGTATTCAATCGGGTAGCTCAAGAGATGTCTTGATATCTATCATGATCATTCATCTCTAAGATGATCCTTGAGTGTGAATGGAATTCTAATAAAGAAGTGTGCAGGACTGTTTCCAGGTGCTTTCAGACAACCTCGGAGAAAGGTTGAAAGATCTATCAAATGGTATAACCGGTTTTGCGGGCGGAGTTCACCGATGTCCCGACAAATCTATTTTCGTCACTTGTCAAACACACGATCTTTCGGGATTACATGTGCTCTTGGTTTGTTACAGCCATCTTGGCTCTCTTGGCCATTCTGGAAGTGTAATCGTTTTCTGTCATTCTGCTTATTTACTACTATCATACACGACTTCACGAATAATTCCTGGAACACTCAACTACTACCATATACCTGCTTTTCGCGTAGCTGGCATGTTCAGAAGGATTTCGTCATGCTTTTATTTACTTCTCGCTCGCGCACTTCTTTTGGCCTCACTCCTGCTCGTCTCTGCACGAGCCCAAGAATTATCCGATGATCAGCTCGCGCTAGTCTGCGCCAGATTAGAAGATGGTGCAAAGCACAGGTATCGTCAGCACAATTGGTTTCACTTGATGGTAGAACTCACTCCTTCGCCGCAGTTGGGAGCTTGGTACACGCGCACAAACTATCCTCGCTATGAACGCAACACGATATTCCGTGCTAACAGTCTCTGATTCCTTACCACCACCCTCAACGATACCCGGCTCTCTTTCTTCACCAATGGACACGTTCTTTCAGATCCCTCACGATGTTGTTGCGAATCGTAGTCAGTCGAATGACAATATCACAGGCCCACAGCCTCTGATCCAAGATGGGAGTGCGGCAGACCCGGCGTCTATTGGATTTGCTGTATTGATTGCGAATTGGACCGGCCAGAGCGGTGAAGATTATGCTGGTGCCGCCAAGGACCAACTCGACTTTCTCGAGTTCAACGTGCCCAGGACGAGCGATGGTGCTATATCACATCGTGTTTCTCAGGTCCAGCTTTGGTGAGTACAAGTTCTATTTTTAGCTTGCCAACTATCGGCAGGCATTCATTCCTTCTATTCGGGTCCTCGAACCTGTCCATCTATTCCTGAGCTATATCATTCTGAGAAACTCGGAGAGACTCGGAGGTGGCTTTGCCTTCGGATTTGCTTTCAGAGGACTTGCCTTGCTTTTGAATGACGTATTCATGACCAAAGGATTGGCGATGAACGGCTCCGAAGACAGCTACGATCTTTGCCCTGGTTCTTTTAATATCATTTCGCTCATCCGTTGACACCGTGTGCCTTGCAAATTACATCCCATCTCAACGGTGTTCTCGGACTTGTACTAACAAATATTCTTCACAGGAGCGATTTTGTCTATATGGTCCCACCCTTCTTGGCATACTATGGGATGATCACACACAATCGCACTCTCCTCCTTGAGGCGTATAACCAGATCTCACTCTATCGATCATACCTTCTAGACACCTCGGCAAACAATCTATGGAAGCATGTGTTGCTTGGAACCAGCGGCAACGACGAGGGTCATTGGTCGACTGGAAATGCGTGGGCGGCAGCGGGCATGTTGCGCGTCCTCGGCACTTACAAAAATTCTCAATACTCTAATACTCTGAAATCCGAACAAAAAGATCTGGCAGCCTGGGTATTGGAAATTCATGCGGCAATGTATCCTCACCTAGTTCGTTTCCATTTGCTCCTCTGCCTTCTGCTACTGATGTGTTTGTAGGACAATTCATCTAACCTTTTTACCAACTACGCTTCACAGCCTGTCACGGCGGACAATAACTTCCTCGACGCGTCCTCCACTGCGCTCCTCGCGAGCACTGTGTACCGCCTCTCGCTCATCTGGGGCACACACACCTACCTCCCATTCGCAGAGCGCACCCGCAAGGCGCTTTCTGCTCCAAATACCAACTCTTCGTCAAATTCCACACTTGAACATTTCGATGCGGATGGGTGGCTGACGCCTGTAGTAAACCCAAATTCATATGGCAAGCAAGGGTCGAAAAGTCCAGAGGGACAGGCTTTCGTTGTTGAGATGCAGTCGGCGTGGCGTGATTGGGTGGCAGACGGGTCAAAGGGCGCGAACGGTGCGATACGCTTAACTGGAGGTGCGGAATGGACCCTCGTTATTCTCGGTGTGTGCTGGGGTGTACTTCTTTGATTGGACTCTATTCCACTTTATTGCTTTGGAATTGCATTTAAAATGGACGCGGACTCTATAACTTAATTTTCTCTTCTGCCGACAAGGCCTGTTCTTATTGGATATCCTTCGTGTCAACAGCTATGCAGTCATTATATACGCTTTTACAACTGATAAATACAGGATGAGAGCACGTCAACCGTCCTAGCATTCCCTTTCTTCCTTCAAGGTACGTGCTCTTGATCTGAACCTGGACGGAAGAACTGGAACGAGGAGTAACAGCGTTTTATTTTGAAGGGAGGAGTTATATATAGTAAAACTGCGGGCATACTGGTCCAAGAACGTGTCGTTGACTAGTGAGAAGGTGAGCTAAGGAAACGAGTTACTTGTGCTTGTGTTAGCTTCGATTTGTCCAACCCATCAGGATTCAACGTTCAACGACAAACCCTTTTGCACAAGAGTGTGAGCGGTGTACCTGCTGTTATGTTCACGTTTACTCCTTGCTCTAGGCTGTCTTTGATACGTTGAGTGTTACTGGTACCACGCTTCTTGAAAGATTCTGGTGACTATTGATCTGCTAAGTAGTGACTGTTGTTCTGGACAAGCATCGCATGGTAATACACCTACATACTCATTTAGAAATACAGCATTGAAGAATACAACGATACTAGTGCAACATGTCTTGCATGGTATTTGTCTTGGCTAGATGAGCACACTCTTCTTTCTCCCACAAAATGTTTTTTTCCAGCCCCAGGCAGGAAATGATGTCGGGTTCGACAGCCACTTGGCGAACACCAGCGCCCGCGCTGGGTTCGCATCCGCCTTCACGTCGCGAACTTTCTCTGTCCATGCCCGAAACATCTTGGTATCTGCAAGGGCGCCGTAGCACATGGCAATGGCATCGACGTGTCGTTCGCCATCGAGCACCTGTAGACCCTCCTGCTTTATCATCCGCAAGGCTTCGACGTGTAACTTTATTAGCGTGTCATCGGGTAGAGAGGGGTCGAGGCACCATCCTTCAAACGAAGGCAATGTACTCCAGAACTGACCAAGGGCAATTCGAGTGTCGTCACTGTGATGCACAGCGTCTTTGGAGGGAAGGTTACAGTAACTACATTGACAAATGAAACTGTATTGGGTCTGGAGGGTCGCCTGCCGTTCGTGACGCGGACGAGTACACGACGTGTAATGGATTGTGATTTCGTCGCCTTTCATGATTGGGCGAACGGCCGAGAGATAAAGAGAGAAAGTAGTCGTGTCCCATTCCCATCGTGCATTAGGTCCGCAACTATTGGGATATCAGGGGCGAAAAAATAACGTCAGCGAAGAGTGAGGCTCACCTGTGATTACACCTACTCGTGTTGAGGAACACAGCTCGATGGGTCGTGAGCTCAGGACGAGGAACGTCTGGTACTTCAAGTCGTATACCTAGCGCGTTTAGATGTATGATGGCCTCGAGGGAGCGATCGGTTCCACCATAGAGTTGTGATAACTCGATGCGAATCTCGTAAGGAAGCCTATCAAACAAGTTTGCGTAGATATCCGCAAGTGGCACATTTGAGCCCACGAGGTATGGAGCCACTATAACGGGATGTTCGACGAGAATAAGGGCACCGGCAGGCAGATCTCTCAGTGCAAACATGCCCTGACCTTTGTCCCCAGCATCTCCTATTTTGAACGTATACAGTGGGGTGGGAGAAGGAGGATGGAAGGTTCCTGGAAGCATTCCTTCCACACCTTCGTCCAGCAGCATCGAGGACTCGAAGTCTTCGAAAATAAGATTGCAGATGACATAGGCACGACTACGGACATGCTCTGCGAAATCGAAAAGGGGTCGCGCCAGCGCGGGATTGGAGGTGACGTGGGCGTTAATTCGGGCACATATATGTGGTGGTGGAACTTGAGAAACGCTCGAACTCGAAGCTAGAGAGCTGCACCAGGCAGAGTGGGAAGATTTGACAGACATGGTGGAGGTACTATTGAGAGAGGGCATGATGTCGTGAGTGGCATGATCGCGACTACTAGTCCGACTTTAAATGTGGTGGAGCCTGACCACGAGATGCCTGCGGGGCCATGCAGGCGCTTGAATCGTATGTTACAAAGAATGAAAAGGCTAAACACTAGGTATCACACACAGCACTGGCTCCGTTGATACCGGCCTGGGAAGAGTGGACTGTCTGCGCTGGCCATAGACTTGTGTCGTGGTGCGATGTCTGAAAGTAATGACCTGGATGAGCGGTCGTCTGTGGCCTCGCTGTGCTTGACTCATATTGGTATAGAAACAAAGCGCCCATTACGTAAATACAGTCATACAGAACAGACTGAGCGATGAAGGCGGCCCACCAGGGACGTGTTGGTTCCGGTAATCTGATAAGATAAAAGACGGGTAAGCGCACTGAGGCTCAAGAGCGCTCAAGTTACAACTGAAAATTTTGAAGAGATTAGTTCAATCCTGTCCGTACACTTCACTTGTCGAGATCCTGACAAGCGCATTTATAGCAATAGCGGGTGGACCTCAAAATTCCTCGATCGTACTAGGATACAAAATGAACTACTGTTCAACTCACCACCTGTCCCGATGCCTCTTCAAGCGCTCAACTATCCGTGAATTGACCAAACGAATTCAAGCAGGTCAAGCATATTCAAGCGTGGTCCCCTATGTGTACCTCTCCGACACGAGCAAACGTGGCAGTATACATAAGCAGACCTTAGGGAGATACGTTGACAGGAGGAGGCAGGGCAGCTTAACAATGATCATGAGTCCGCGGAGAACGAGGAACATATATATGGATCTCTTCGTTTGATAATCCCGGAAATTATACCGCTAGGACTTTTGTGCCTGAATGTCGTTTTCAAGAGAAAGAAGCAAGAGTCATGGAATAAGCGTTAGTATGTATACCGTCAACTGGGAGCAGACGACATACCCCCACCCGAGGCCTGGATATTCACGGCCTCTTCTGTCATCCTCCAAATACGAGCTTCTCGGGCAGTGTGTGCCTCTCGGTCAAGGAAAGGCTCAGAGTCGCCCATGAAAACAAGCCTCGGGTCGACTTTGGACATAGGCATATAACGCGTGATTTTGGCAGCGGTAAAACTAGGTGAAGGATCAAATATCAAGAGTAGAATACACACACGCAGGCGGTCGCAACGCGACAATACAGCATGTAGAGCCTGTGCGATGGTATATGCTGCCTTGTCATTGAGTGACCGTGGGCCTACGCGTAAATCGAGGGAGAGGTGAGTTAGACAGGGTAGGGCCTCAAAGCCCCACCACGTTGTCCAATCCTCCCATTTGTTGATGACAGAGAGGTGAGTAATCTTTTGGAAGAAGGAAAGGTGGAAACGCGGATAGGGTGAGCCAAGAATGCCGTGAAGAAGGACTGATAGCTTTTGTGGACGGAGAGGGTCCAGGGCGGCTGCGATTTCTTTGTGTGGGATGCGGACAGTGGAAGTTGACCATGGTGTGGGTATGACCCAGAAGGTCAGGCTAGTAACTCCTTGGCAGGCAGAAATGATTCGCACGGTGCGGTCGCTGTAGATGTCGTAAGAGATGCATAGTGATTTAACGTGAGTTGCGAAAAAAGCACGCGATTTCGTGCGGGAAGTCTCAATGGTGCGTAGGAATGCTCGGCAGGTCGTTTCACGATGGAGGTTTACAACTGAATACAGAATTCGCTCAACCCTAGACACTCATTTGGTTGTATCGATTTACATCTGAGATGTGCGCCACTTACCAGTCCTGGACTAGCCGACACAGTGTGACGAGCTTTAACGCTTCTTTCCTATCGTCAATGGCGGCTTGTTCAAATATGAGGCGTAGAACATCATGGGGGAGAAGAGGAGTCAGGGATGACATGCAAATCATGCTGAATAAAGAGGATAGTGGTTAAAAGATCAATGGGTAGTGTGTCATCAAGATGCCGGCAGACCCAACATCGATCGGCTGACAAGGAGTCCCTTCATTATGAGGAGCAGATGAAGGCGATTAGTTTCATCTAGAACGAGGATCGCAGATTTGAGTGGGTCCAGCCGGGCACAGATATTTGCGCCGTGCGGCGACCTGTCAGGGGCCATCAGGTTGGTCCTTTATCCGGTAACTTGCTGAGCAGAAGAACCTTCTGCAGGTAAACCCATCCCCACGACGCGGATTCCGAGTGCGGGAATAAACAGTGTAGGAGACCAGAAAGAGATGGGCTTTCGAGTTGTTCGAACGTGCAAGATCCCTTAGACTTACTTCCTTGCAGCACAATCTGTTGACCAAATCCGAGCCGGGGGATGAATGTCGACCACTCAGAATAAGCGAGCCCGCAGGTTATTCCATCCGACTTGGAAGGCGAGAAGCCTTAAGACGCCGCGTATTCCCAGACCCTGCTTCTCCAACTGCACCGCGTTGCGCATCGCCTCGCCTCGCATGTTCCCTCCACCAAAAGAAAAACAGTCCAGACAGAAAACCGCGGAGACCTCGGTTGCACGGCGATTTCGCTTATCGATCACGACTGGATGTTCTACCTCCATAGGCAATAAACTGAAAGATGATTCGAGTATATATTTATTGTCAAGATGTCTGGAAAGAGGATCTGATGAAGTGCGCCAGCTAGTAGCCGCCGATGGTTAATCTCAATCTGCGAAGCATTGAGTTTTTGCTCAAACCCGATAAAGTATCATAGTGCGTATTGTGTAGAGAAAAGGAAGGTACCAGATTCGTGTACGCGACGGTCAGACAGCAGATCTGAATTCGCTTGAGATTACCTGTACATATCGTATCCGTAGCCTCCGTGTACATGTATCTTGTACACCTAAAAAGGGAAAGTCGAGAATTGATCGAGAATTGCCAGGGCGAAGATGGATGGAGATATTAATCGTCCCTGGTTAGAGAGAGGACGGAGCCGTGCGGAGGAGTAGATTGCGCCGTCGGACGCGATCTGAGAAATTGACTGACGTGGCGTGATGAACTTCTCTCGCCGCAAAAGGAATTGAGTCCAGGAAACAAGTTAGAAATCAGCCAGATCGTTGAACAGATATAAGCGTGAGCCGGTTAGGCTTCTGAGTTGCTCGATGCCACCATTTGGCAGTGCGTGTATAGCTGAATTCTGCAATGGGGTTGAAGTGTGACGAAAAGGGTGCGCTGACTGTTGGTTGGATGGGTCGTGCTGAGATGTCTTTGCCTTGGCAACTAGGAAGACGTCAGTCCATGCAGCTTGTAGCCAGGATCCCACCGACCATGTATACCTCAACAGTCAATACTTGGCAAGGCTTATGTGAAGCTGTTTGATCCTGGCCGAGGAGTAAAGTAACCATCTAGTCAATGGAAGACTGACTCACTTTTCATTCCGAGGTCATAGACGCACGTTACGAGACTCGCCTTTGAGATTCGGTGTGAAGTATACACTGTACAGGTCTATTTCTCCGAATCCCGTTCAAATACCGATGAGTTCCCCGCGGCAGCTTTGTTCAGATGTGCAAAGTTTGGTAGTCCAACCTGAAGAACTAAGCTTGACGTTCGACCACTGGCCAGATGGGTAAGTTGGACACGTAAGTACATGTATTACTTATGAAGAGACTAAGTAAATCGATGATTAGCAAGAAGTCGTAAATATCTCTTTTTATCTTATCAGATCGCTGAGGTTCACATCCACGTGCTGTGACTTTGTGCGCTCACTAATCAGGATCACGCTCTGTGCGTTCCAGCCGCGAAATCTCCCGGGTCCCTCCATATCTCTTACTCACCATATCGATCTTCTCAACATAATGGCCCACGTTCTCCCCGACCTCCCCTACCCTTACGATGCCCTCGAGCCCTATATCTCTCGTCAGATCATGGAGCTTCACCACAAGAAGCACCATCAGACCTATGTGAATGCTCTTAACGCTGCCGAGGCCGCGTACGCCAAGGCCTCTACCCCCAAGGAGCGTATCGCTCTCCAGGCTGCTCTCAAGTTCAACGGTGGTGGTGAGTTGTCTTGACTTTTCATTCATCTTATCAGATCTTATCTTATGTACTGTTTTTATCCAGGACACATTAATCACTCGCTCTTCTGGAAAAATCTTGCTCCCGCTGCCGAGAAGAACGGACCCGGTGGAATTCTCAAGAATGGACCTCTGAAGACCGCGATTGAAGCTGCGTTTGGAAGCCTCGAGAATTTCAAGAAGGAGTTCAACGCCGCTACTCTCGGCATCCAGGGTTCAGGTTGGGGCTGGCTTGTACGCTCTCGTCTCTTAATGTCCAAATATTCCTTGTAACCTTTTTGTAGGGATATAACAAGAGCACCAAGCGTCTCGAGATTGCGACTACTGCCAACCAGGACCCTCTGCTCCACCTCGTCCCTATCATTGGTGTTGATATCTGGGAGCACGCCTTCTATCTCCAGTACCTCAACGTCAAGGCGGATGTACGTGGTACTCACTTATATCTGATTTATCTTTTGCTAACGATACACCACTAGTATCTTAATGCCATCTGGTCCGTTATCAACTTCGAGGAGGCTGAGAAGCGCCTGATTGAGGCTTGAGGAAATCGGCTATTGAAATAATGTAACTCGAACTGTACCAATGTATGGAGATGCTGACTATGCACAACACTAATTTTTCGTCACAATCCATTGCTCGGCGAGAGTCAATATCATGACATCCCGTCAGTGCCCTCTATCCAATGGCTTCAGATGGAAGACCAAGCAATCATTCATAGATCAAACTTGATTGTGAACTGCTATAGAAATGACTTTGTTGCCTATTTTTCACTTGTCGTACATCCAAAGGCAGCCTGTCACGATCCCTGGGCGGTTACCTCTCCCATTTGCCGTGAGAGGTGGATCTGGCAACACAGCCAGACGTTGACGGTTGCCTACATTCCCCTACCTTTCTTTCCTCCTTCCTAAAGGATTTTTGCCACATGGGTAATTGCTCATTCAGATTGACGAGTTTGAAATTCTTACCAAGTTCATCACGTTCATCAGTGACCTCCAAGTCAATAAACATATATGGCTCAGAGAAGTCCACAAAGTCGGGATGTTGATGTGATAGTTATGTATGTATGGGTTTCGTCGGTTTGGCGTAGGCGCGTGTCGACACTGCCTTAGTCTCTGCTAGACAGACACCATCAGTCATACGTCCATTCTGTGCTGTGCCTCCAGAGTCCATGCATATCAGTTGATCGTAAAATAAAAGGTTTTTAACTACACAGCGCGAAAGATTTAAAATCCTGCTTCCGATGATGCAATCACAAAAGCTAGGAAGTGCATGTGCATTTTTGGGTCTTAATGCCGACCTTCTCCTCTCCTTTCTATCGCGTACTTTACCAATTTTTCAGCTCCGAATAATTATTCCAGCTCCTGCAGCTGTAGCAATATTGTGAAGGTCTCTTCAGATATCCAGGCCCCTGCACTCGATGTCCCTTCCAGAGACTACTTAAGTATTAAGCTTGATGTCTCCGTCGTGTTTTTTTTTTCTTTCCTTTTTTTTTCGCTCGGATCCTTTAGTACAGGGAGATGATCACATAACATACAAAACCTTCCATCGCCGGCGCTGATCGGTTGTTGGAGATGTTCTATCAAATGTCAACTTAGACTCTCATCAATCCCGTGTATATAGTACAAGAGCCAATGTGCGATGCAGGCCGAACAGTGGAAATGCTTCGCAACATTATCTGTCTATCAAAACACTGCCTCGTCTTTGGGATTGATTTTCGCAGCGATAGGGCATAAAGGCAGTATACTTACTCCGCTGACGTGCAGTGCAGGTCGCCCGACCGCCCGATTGTCTTGTCATTATTTTACTACGTCCAAGTCACGGTCGCCTTCTCGTTTCTCCATTAGTCTGTACTCCCATGGCTTATGGGAAAGGCCTTATATCGGATTATCTTCGTACATCAAGTCGCCTTCCCAGTTCTCCGTTACTAGTGGCCATCATCAATCTAAAAGGGCAGGTATTGTGCGACTCCGGCTCACTTGGACGGATGTCACGAAAATTAAACGATGATCTGCACACATCGCCAATACATCCCAAGTCGATGGATATTGAGTGACAGCAACATACGGGGCATATTCACAGCGTTCCACGCATTCCCAAAGAGTTCATTTTTGGAACTGCTCCTTTGGTTCCATCCGAAGGCGCTTGCTATGAGAGGCACACGCGTTGCTATCAACCTAGATCCATTTTGAATAATCCAGAGCCTAAGGCGCTTGATGTAAAAATGCCATTTAGGGCGGCAGACTTGCGTCGGTCATTTTGTTTTTCGCTGGTCAAGCACTTTCCGAGTATCTGAACTGTCACGGACGAACGACCATAACAAGGCTAGAATTAGGGTAAGCAGAAACGATGGCTTTGATCATTCTCAGAAGAAAGCAAAGAGAGATGTACCAATCGGCACAAGATCAAAGGATGGCAGAGTGTACTATGTTGAATGGATGCGAACCGTGGCCAGCGCTCCTCAAATTTCCGTTGATCTGGACCTTGTTTGAGCATCGTCTCAGTCGAGACCGAAACTCACAGAATCGGTGGGAAGAGGAAGGAACACCATCCAAAGTATCTCAAGAAAGATGATGGTTGATGATTCCTGTTCGATAAAAGGAAAATGAGCGAAAGATGATTCAGGATTGCTGTGCATCATGGAGAGTGAGCACTCACCTCGCTTTCAGGCTGTCCGTGTGGTTCAACGGTTGCCTTAGCCTTGCACAATCTTCAAATTTTTTTTTGCATCTGATACTCGCGACTTGGAAGGGGGAAACTCGGCACAAACACGTTGATTGATAAGGCACTTTGATCATCATATATACCCCATGTATACCGTGCAGCCCGAATGAGTGCTTCTTTTCGTATTTAGATCGGTGTTAACACAAGGAAGGATGATAGGCTTTCGCCAAAAGGGTGGGGTAAATTGCGCCCTTAAGGTGGGGTACCAAGATGCGGCCTTCGGGTGAACGGTCAATTGATAAATAAACGTAGACATCATGATTTCGGGTACATACGAATTGCGGTCGAAAGAAAACGATTTCAGGCATCATTGATCTTCCCAGAATGGTAATCAAAAATCCAGCCCTTCTTTTTCAAAAGAGCGCTCCAGCACAAGATGGTATCTGAAGTTGGCAAGGACAACAACCTTGAGGGGTAACGAGATTTCTATAGCTGTTCATCTGGTGGTTTGCACAGCGCCAATGTCAATGAAGAGCGGAATGTCAGCACCTCATGTCAATCGCCTCAGTATACCCGGCACGGATATTTCTTCTGGATTCTTGTTATTCGGGATCAATTGCGCCTAGACATTAGTTAATGTTTGATTTGCTTACGAATAGAGATGGTGTAGGGACTCGCCAATTACAATGGCCAGATTGGAAAGTGAATTGCGGAATCCTAGCCATACTATGAATTGATCCTGTTGGGAGATGAGATGAGCTGGCCGTGTTGTGGATGTGAGGTGTACTGAAGTTTCATACTAATTCTACAGAAGTGTATAGTTAGTAGAGCAGTCCAACTTGAATTGCTTGTTGTTCAATCATCCAGGATCCAATGATTTTCTTCAGACCCCTATCATTGTTGAAATCCATCTTCTTCAATATCTGGCATCGAGAGAATTCTACCGTTTCTGTTAAGTTAGGAAGAGATCCCATGAGGCAGCACCGACTGACATCATATTGCAAGTCAAGATGGATAGAATGATGGATTTAGCCTCAAAAACCGACGAGCAGCACAACGGGGTTAGCTATTATGTAAAGAAGCTTCTAAAACTTCTGATAAGAATCACCATGGAATGAGGCGATATAAGTATAAGGGTAATTCCAGGGTAAAGCCAGTCTAGACAATGAATTCAATAGCTGGATTACAATTGAAGACACTGGCACAGGTGAGTCATAGTTCGAGCGATAGCATACACTATTCCGACATTCAATCCCTGGGTTTGAGAGACTACCTAAGAGTCTGGAGCCAACAAGTTGAGCTAGAGATGGGTCGTCACGCGTAAGACCAGCCAGAGAAAAGGCCTCCGATAGAGCTGTACGACATAGTATGGGCCGGCGCCTATTGAGATCAAGTCGTGTCCTACACGAGTTCGATGCCGCGATCGCGAGAGTAACAGATATTCGGCGACAGGAAGGAAGCACCGCAGAGTCAGACTTGCTCAGAACTCCCAGATTGACTCATATACTGAGTTACGGCCATGTGACCAATGCCACTTAGGGCAGGTATTTTGGCGTGCGTTGAGACTCGGGTTTAAGGCGTTCGTGTTAAGTACTATCAGCAACGATCCGCATTTCACGGATTGCTCTGACATAAAAGTTTCGCGACACGAGGTACAGGGAATGCAATGGCGATTCACCTATAACCTTGATACATATATGTAACCAGTCGGGACGTAAAAAAGTCAGGATTTCCTTTGTATAAATTTATTGACGGGGCCTATGGCATCCTCAGACCTCACGTTCTCGTGACTGTCCTGAATTGTAGGCAGTTCTTCTCGACTATCTGTTCATGGACTAAGAATGTCGCTTCATCACTGATAAGAGGTGTGATGGGCATATGCGTCAGGCCCGTGGATCTTTCTGGTGGATTCTGCTAAAGCTCGCTATTTTGCGAACTTGCCTGAAAATTGCATGCGCCCTCTCTTCTCTCTACATTTTTATCCGCCTTTCCTCCAACCATCCTTTGACCTATTCTTGAAGTAGCAGGTTAGGCTCGATTGGTATAATACCCGTAACCTGATCCTTACCCACGGTCCACACATGACGCCACGGTTTGGAGGGTATGGAATCAAGTCTGATTCGTTTTCGTGGCCGTTCATTTACCCTCCGAACCTCGGATGCCACAATAGCGAGTTCCTGCTGAAGGAGGCTACGCGGTGCTTGATCACCTCGTCATTCATCCCAGTTATCTTCTGGCTGTACTTACAAGCATAGATGGCTTCCGCTTGTCTAAATTTTGAACCGTGTCCCACGGCTGGTGAATGTTCGTTAGGAAAATGCTTATACACAATCTATTACTTATAGCACAGTTGATAATCACATCCAGTACCGGATCAGATCTTCCAGTACTCCAAGCTAGATGCTGTGCGCTCAAATGGAAACTCGCCCCCCCACGCCTGTACGTCTTTCTTGCTTTCTTTGACTACTCCTCTAAGGTCAGCCACGATCTCACGTGCAGTTTCCCAATCACCCACGCGCCCACCTTCAATCTCCTCTTTTGAACTCTGAGTCATTCCACCATCAGCACCATGACCTATTTTCCAGAGGATGTCATTTTACCTGGATCGCTTGCCCGATATCCGCATCTATGAAAGCGAAAAGAGTCGCCAGATCGCTGTCGTCTGCCCACCGAAGCCCAACAGAGGCGCGTATGACAGATGTCAACACATTGAGACCGGCAAAGCCCATTCCGGCTCCATATAGAGTGCGAGCGCGAACCAGAACGTCGTAAAGATGTTGCGTGGGCGCCGCAGGTGTCGTCTGAGACTGGTGTGTAAACAGAGCATAGGGGTTTACACTCGTTTTTGAGGCTGTTTGACGTAAACGAGATCGGGCCGCACTGGTGAAAGAGGCAGAAAGACTGGGGGAGTTGGTCGCCAGGAGACTGCGGACGATGGAACGGAGACTGACGGCTGTTAGGTGAGTTTCCCGAGTGTGAAATGCGGTACTCACTCGTCAACGTTGGCATTGGCAATGAATGTGTCGACCATCAAATTACTGTCGTGCTCGTGTCAACCAGGTTCAAAATGGGGGAAGGACAGAGTGTATCTACACATGACCAAGGACGGGCCGCGCCTCAGAAGGGCGTGGAGTAGACTGTGCAACCATGGTGGGGGAAAATTAAAATGGCGTTAGGAGGTCAAATATCAGTGTTAGGAGCTATAGGTGATGAAGGACGAGAGATCGCAATGGGCTCTATATACTAGAGATGAGTGAGAAATATGGCACTCTTGTCAGGGTCACGTCTTCCTACTACATCCCAAACACGATGCGTTAAGTGTTCCGGACCAGATTTGTCGCCGCCCACCTCGGAAATGACGGATACGTATGGAAAGGGGTTATTGAAGCAATCAGGAAGGAACCTTAGATTGTGGCAATGATATCAGGAATCAGATTACACTGTAGGATCACGCTTGGAACTCGTTTCACCTCACGTGTTCATCATTCCAATCCTTGAACGTTTGAACCACGACGACTCGGTTAACGCTGATATGTAGTTTGAATCGCTCAGCTTGAAAATAGATCTGTTGACATGCCGGTCTCTCTTAAATCGAAAGGCAACTTACGGCGCTATTCATTACCTCAATGCCACCTTCATCCTCCTGCTCATTTTCGTCCTCAACAATTGAAACCTTTCATTTGGGTCCATTCCTTGCTCCACGTATTTGGACAGGCCTCTGGCAACTCTCGAGCAATGCTTGGGGTACTGCTCCGGTGTCAAAAATTCGGCAGGCAATGGCAAAACATGTGGAACGTGGTTACACCGCGTTTGGTAAGACTCACAGCTCTAGAACTTCTTCGTCTTTTGATTAAATGTGTATCTACTGCACAGATATGGTACGTTCTTAATTACCGGCTCCTTGAGTTGTTTTTAACAGTTCGTAACAGGGTGAGTGTCTGATTGTCATCTTCTCATGGCTCATCACTCAAAAACGCAGCCGACCACTATGGTAGCGCAGAGATCACCTTCGTAATCCGTCCTTGTCCCTTTCCGGATTTGGTGGGAAATTGATGGAATTTATTCAGGGCCAATTCCGTAGTTCACTCCCCCCAGCTCAACGCGTCCTTGGGGCGACCAAGTGGTGTGTATTCAAACATGTCACAGTCTCTCGTTCTCTTGTCATGAATGCGGTCCGTGAACGCATGGAACGCATGGGGACTACAAGTGTCGATCTTCTTCAGGCATGTTTAACATATACTTCAAGTGCATACGAAGTTGATGTTCGCATAGTTTCATTGGCAGGACTATACAGACTCTAATTATCTGAATGCTCTTCAAATTTTGCATGATCTCAAGACCGAAGGACTCGTCTCTTCGATCGGACTCTGCAATTTCGATACGATTCGAACTGATGAGATCTGTACCCAGTTAGGCCCCGGAGTCATTGTCTCGAACCAAGTGCAGGTACGTCGCAATATGTGCGTGCACACAGCCAGCTGATGCGAACACAATATGAATGCGCAGTTCTCAATCGTTGATACGCGTCCTCTTCATGGTATGGCAGATGTGTGTGAAAAACATAATATCAAACTTTTGACTTATGGAACCCTTGTACGTCTTTCCCGTCAAGTCTGTGTTCTACGTTCATGAGATGATATCATAGTGCGGTGGATTTCTCGCCGATAAATGGTTGGGTCAACCGGAGCCGGATCTGTACTCCGGCAATCTCACCCCATCTCAACGAAAGGTAAAAATAAAATAAATGAGCTACTCGATGTCCCTGAGGATCTAACGGTCAACAAAGTACCTCGATATGATCGTGAAAGCATGGGGCAGCTGGACTCTCTTTCAATCGCTATTGAAAACACTTCGGATTATTGGTGATCGCCATGGAGGCTTGAGTATCGCGAACATTGCCACGCGATGGGTCTTGGATCATTCATTCGTGGGAGCTGTTCTTGTTGGTAAGTACGAATCGTTGAACCTGTTGATTGACTCAAAACGTCATGGCTAACATCCTATAATTAGGTGCGCGGCTAGGAGTCTCGGAGCATGTTGATGATAATCACAAGACGTTCGGATTTCATCTCACTCCGAAGGATAAGGATGATATAGAAGCAGTGCTGGCCCACTCCAACAGTCGGACCATCATCACCTCTATTGGTGATTGTGGTGCTGAATATCGTTAAAGTCGGAAGGGATCGCTGTAAAAGACGGATATTTAGACAGTCTGATATATCAATCCTTAATCAACGATGCTTCCCGACCTTCTGCTATGATTGAATCGGCGAGAGTGCCAGCTCTTAACAGTGATTCATGTGATCATATCAAGAGAAAACGTTATCTTCCTTCTGCTTATACAATTGCGGAGATAACATAATGAGAGATGTGATGAATAATCTAGTAGGAATGATGAGATGATGCTATGCAGTGTTCAGTTGATGGATGTAAGTTAAGGGTAAATATGGGATGCGGGGAAGTTGCAAAGCTATAGTTTGCTGGAAGAGGGGGAGTGGAAGGTCGGTGGTAGACGCTGAATTGGTTGTAGCTTTCGCTTCAAATCCCGCAGTATAGTCGTCTTAGGATGCCAGTCTCGGAAGGCATCCCTCAGCTCTGCAATCTCCCGTGAGAAGAAGTGCGTCACTCGCTCGTCTGCAATCACGTCACGTAAAGACCACGGGATCTATCGATACAACTCAGCGCTCGTTTGAGCGCCAAAATCTTGACACAAGACGCACCTCGTAATCATTTTGTTCGGAAGCTGCGTTGAACGACTCGAGAACTAGTTCGGGGTGTTGGTCTTCAAACCCATCATTGGTGAGAAAAAGATATTTGACGGCCAAACTAGTGTGACATTCGAGTCAGCAAATTATATTGGTCAGTCCTCAAGCCAAGTGGCCTCAACGCACGTATATGTAGAAATTTCCTCATAGGCGGTTGAATGACCCACGCCATTAAGAGATCCAGCCATTGCTTCCGATAGATGCATCGTTAATCCGGAATCAGAAATTCCAGAATTGAGGATGCGGATAAGGAGGACGAGAAGATTGGACAAAAAATCCGAGGAACTTAGATTGAAGGGAAATCAGACGATTAGATGTAAAGAGTGGAAACGCAAACACAACTTGAGACATACTGGTAGGCATCACCATCAATATACAAGGCTCGCAAGATTAGGGGGTGTGATACAGCTGTGAACAGGCCAGAATAGATCGGCACGACCTGATCATTCAAAGAAGCCACATAAACCATCTTCGTCTATAGTAGCGGTTAGATGAGTGATTGCCTCAGTTGAAACCGAACACTTCGAGACATACACCATGATCTACAACACGTTTAAGAGCCTTGACATAGTTCTTTGATACCTCGCTTTCAGTGTTCTGGAGTTGATGACAAAGGTCAGAGAACAACGTAACGGAGATATGAAAGCGATATGAGAATCAAAAGGAGAACGATCAAACAGATAGAGATGGAGGGTAAGACGAATGGGGAGTTGAGAGGGGATGTCAAGGAAACCATCATACCTGGAACTCGAAGAGCTCTCGGGCCGCCGCAGTCTCGAAGTACTGAACATAGAGATTAGTATCGACGAAGGATCAGATCATGACAGATGACCTTTTGTGTCGCAGAGCAACATACCTGGAAGTAAGGCTGCAGCAAAGAGCTGCCATTGAGATATCGTAGGGGCCCGAGGTGGATTCCACATAATGCCAGGCAGCACACGCGTTGTGGCTTCCGGTGCCCACTCGTATCTAGATGAGCCATGCTCGGCACAGGGAGGTGGAGTGGAAACGCCTCTGCAGTGCTGAGAACGCTTTCTGCTGCGTCTAGAACCGTTTTGGTTACAGCACTTGTATGCGACACCTTGACGGAGCGTGACGTCCGGATGTGACCATCCTGGATTAGACGATCCAGGAGGTGCGTGGATACGATGGAGCCTTGTGAGTGTGTCGTGACTATGACGGCGTCTGCAGCGTGGATATCATCCATCCATTCCCGGTTCGCTTTCAGATTTGCATACAGTCTGTATAGCGCAAGCGTTGATGACCTTTACAGAATGCACAAATGCAATAAACTTGCCTAGTAACGCGTCCTTCGATTGTCCCCTCTCCCTCCAGCGGTACCTTCGTAATTTTCTCCAGCTTTACTCTGTTTGCCTCTTGGAACTCCTCAAGCGCTTGAACCATCATATTCACGAACTTCGAACTGGTCCCCGTCGGCTACACAGCATCAGGTCAGTAACCATACGATTGGTGCAACAGTCGACAAGGAAATTAACGTAAGGAAAAAAAGATGAACAGGTGATCGGGGAAGGACCCGCAAACTAGATGCAAATTCGGTTTGCTGCCAGGTTCTGTCAGGAAGGGTAGCATCAAACCCATCCCGGCATCGAATGGATCAAGTGACGAAGACACACAACAACCATCGCGGCCCCCCTCAATATTGCGATGTGGGCGCAATACAAGAGGCATAGAGAATAAGGCAAATAAGAAAATGGCCGGGACGAGACAGGTGAAGATGCGATCGAGCTCCTTGCGAGGCTGAATCATAGTCCCGAGTCACGAGTTGAATAAGAGGAGATACGGGGAAAAGCTAAACAAAGGAAAGTGGGATGTGATCATGGTACGTGCTCCACTTCATTTCAGAAGCAGTTGCACAAGGTCCTTCACTTTTCGCCACGACAGCTGTCACAGGGGACTGGGGGCTGAAGGATAAGGTAGAACAGTTATCCGAATGAGGGAGATAGCTGGGTTCGAAATTTCAAGACTGGCGAAAGACTCCGCCGCCTGATAATAACGATGATATGACCTGGAAAATGCCGGAGAAAGGGTGAAAGGGAAACGTATGAAAGGAGAAAGCCCTCAATTCGTTTCTTGCAGGGCAGGGAAATCAGAATTCGCCACGACAAGCGTCTGTGGACAGCTGTGGACACCCACAAACGCGGCTATAACCAGATCCCGATCTGGAATCTGTATTGATAACGCGAACACAAAAAATCCCGCGACAGGTGGGAGGAGGAAGCGCTTGCCCAATTGCGGAAGATGAAAGCGGGAATAAGTGGGGAAGAAAAATGGGATCTGAACCGAAACTTGAATCCGAACCACGAAGCTCGTTGACCCCATCACAGGATTAACCACATGGGAGTGGTGTGTGAAGACAGAGAAATGGAAGAAATGACGGCAAAAAGAGAGGAAAATCTAAGCCAAATTCAGGATAGAACTTACTCACCTCTCCAATAACGCTCCGCATGACAGTGCCAGGGAACCACCCGTGCACACCAATGACGACGACACGCTTACACCCCCTCAACACATCCTCCGTCGCCTCTGCCGCCTCCCTCTCTTTACCCTTGCCCTTGGCCTTACCCATGCCCCACTTGGGACTAGACGTAGATGCCGACAGCGGTGGAGGCGGAGGATTTACGACATCATACGCACGCGGAAGTTCCTTTCCAAAATATTTGAAACGCTCGTCCCTCTCCCGCCTTAGTTTCTCCTGCTCCTTGTCCTGATCTGTATTCAACGACCCCTGAGCACCCTCGTCGCCAGCGAATAAGACTCCACTGACAAACCGCATGGTCTTGCTGAACGCACCCTCTGATCCGGCTTGTGGTCGCCGCGGGACCTGGTTACGCGGGAGGGTGTGGAACGTATCGGACCATGTGGGGAGTATAAGGTTCGGTACGGGGGCGCGTGTGGGTCGATTTGGGGTGTTTGATCCAGAGGTGGGCTGAGATCTCGACTTTGATTTGGGTTGAGGTTGAGCTGCGGAGGTGGAGGTGGAGGTAGAGTTGGACTTGACAGAGGGCGAGGGCGAGGGCGGTTTCTTCACACTGGGAGCGGGGCTCGAGGAGCGCACGGAAGAGGAGACGGGTGTGAATTTGATGGAGTCGGCGATGATTAGTGGAGGCGCTTTGCCTTTGAGGTTGGGTGCGGGGGTGACCGAGGAGGAGCGCGAAGTCGAGGGTGTAGGGATCGAGGCTTTGTCTGACCGTTTCTCCTTATTCTTCTCTCGTTCGCTAGACTTCTCCGCGGGAGTAGCTGAGCCCTTCACGGCGGCATCGCGACCCCGTTGTTGCGCCAATGCCTGAGTTTGAGCTTGCGGCTGTTGTTGGGACTCGTCGTCATCGGGCACATCCATCACCTCTATCCCATTCTCATCCCTCTCCACGTCCTGCGCCGGCGGGGCAGTGATAGTCTTGACAATGAGAGATCTCGAAGAAAAGAACGATGCCCATCCCGACCTGTTCGTGGTGATAGTGGCTTCGACAGGGTTCAGCGTCCTCGGCGATTGTTCCGGCTCCGGGGTCTTCGAAGTCTCAGCCTGCACCCGCGTTGTGTCTTCCTCATTGGTCGGTGCGGGTGCGGGTTCCACGATCGTTTCAAGATCGAGTTGCTCTGTAGGGGCGGGTGCTGGCTCTGTCGTGGTGCTTGCAGAAGCAGTAGGTGCAGAAGAGAGAGCGGAGGTGGAAGTGGACGAGTACCAAGTCCAGGGGTTGTACCAGGAACTTGAAGACGCAGGGAGTACATCGCCCTCAGCATCTCCTGATTTGGGCTCAGACGTAGTCGTTGGATCGTTGGACTCGGGTGGAAGCTGCACGCAGGCATTGATGGGCGTGGAGTCCGAACTCGAATTAGGGTTCAACTCGGTTGTTGGAGAGGGCGTTGGACCACGAATGGTGGGCGTAGGCGAGGAATCGCGGCTTGAGGGTTGTGTTGAATCTGCGAGCGCGGGTACGGTGACGGTGGAAGAGGACCATCTTACGTAGGACCACCACGAAGAGGATGGTTGGATGATAGAGGGAGAGGATACGGTGTTGACTTCTTCAGTTGGGACTGATGGTGGATCGGAAAGAGGAGCTGGATCTGGCGTGACAATTGTGATCTCTGGTACAGGAGTGGGTGCTGGGGCAGGCTCTAGTGTTGGGTTTGGTTCAGTGGGGGCTGGCGATGGTTCAGAGGCTTCAGAGATGTGAGTTGCAGGATAACTGTCAAGAATTGTAACAACTTACTCGGTTTTGAATCCATTTCATTGGCAACTTTATCTAATGGAACCTTTGGCCGTCCGAGTAAGGGTATATTGAGAGTAAATCTGCTTGTTGAAGGATTGAGAGATGATAGTCGTGGTCTGCCGGTGGCAGTGTCGTTACTGGGACTTGTGACGATCGCATGCGTTGCGATGGACGTGGGTGAAGAGGATAATGAAGGGAGTGCAACGTGAGGGGGCATTTCCTCGTCAATAGAAGACGGTACAGAATTTGCGCGTTCAGGAGTAGGAGGCCGTGGAGAAGAGAACCAAGAACGTTTGGGGATGGGCTGGCGCGGGACGGCTCGTGGTGGCGAAGGGGTTGGTGTAGGAGGCTGAGACGGTGGAAGCGGCATTGCTGCTGCATCAATTGGAAGCGTAGCAGGCGGATTCACCGCTGGTGCAGTTGGTGGCGGTGCGTTCACTGGCAGTTCGGCTGCTGCTTCCTTGGTGGACGAACGTTCGATTGAGGTGACTGCACGTCGGTGCAACTGTTCAGCCTTAGCTCGTCCCTTGGCTCGGGAGAGCGAGCCAAACCAAGATGGCTTGCGTGGAGAAGGGGTTGGAGTGTCGATTGAAGAAAACGGGATTGGCTCAGAGATGCTCATAGTTGGACTACTGGCTGTGATATTAATCGATGGAGCAGCGGGAGCTGGCTCAGTTGTCAGCGACACCGCCTGCGGCGCATTCTCAGGTGAGAACGACGCGTTTCCTGCGTAATCCATAAGACAAGTTTAAACATAAATCAAATAACGTTAACATTACCTTGGCTCGCCACGATGTTTTGTCTACCGTCTTCCCTTCCATCTGTAATGGCTGTCGGCTGGTCAGTCAACGACGGCACATCCTCTAAACAATTTCTGAGCTAGGAATCTGATATTCTTTGAAGCGACTCGCCTTGACTGGCTGCTTGTTGAACCTCATCACCCCTGTGGCCAATCATAGCGGCGACCGTTTGCTCTTCGTCCTCCTTTGCGTCCAACTCGTCCAACGAAAACGTCTTAACCACAGGCAAATTTGATTTAGCAGACGCCAACGGCGCACCGTGCTCCGGCTCCGCAAATACGTACGACAGGCCCGTACTAGCCGGCGAGTTCTTCGATATCGTCACTGTCCGCCAAACAGGCGGCTTTCGCGAGCGTAGTGTTGATGTCGAGCGCGATGAAGAGGAACGTCGGCTGGAGGACATGAACGACTTGCGCAGTCCTCTGCTCCGTTGGGGGAGAAGGTCGCCCCAAGCTTGAAGTGCTCATCACAGGCAAGGAAGCACGTGTTTCGCGTGTGGAACGCACGTGGCAACTCACTGCTGAGCTCGAGCCAATATTTGCTTAGCTGCTCGGTACTACAATCAAGCTACAGTTCAGTTTTCGGCATACTTACAAGAATATAATGAAACAAGTACTCTATAAGGTAACACAAATGCGACACAGAGAACAGTGCGTGTCGTCCCTATACACTAATTTAGGAATTTCCGAATATCTGAGAAATATCTTGGAAATATCCTGACTATTCGGAGACTGGGTGCTTCACATGAGCAACCGAAAACACTCGGGCGCGTGTAAACGTGTAACGGAAGGGAAACCCTGTTCCCAAGACAACTTCAACGTTTGAGTGTATGAGAAAGCATATCTACACACAAATGAAGTAAATGGGTTGACGATAGCAGACAAACAGGCTATTTCGGTGGGTGTCCTGTGTCAGCCAGGATTTGAACTTGTACGTTCAAAACCTGCCACTGCCACCTGTCATCCAGGTTATTTTGGGGTCATTATTGACCAATACCAAATGTTTTACCCCTTCCCTCACCTCATTTTTTGGGCTTTATAATGTTAGAACTCACAGTTCATGCAAAAATTTGTTCACTTGCTACAAACAGATGTCTAAGTTACTGATATGTTATCTCAATTTCTGGAATAATCACATGTACGGTAATTTTCAGAGTGATGGGAACATTCTGAGTCTTCACAGGCTCAATCACTGGGTGCACTGGATGATGGTCCATGTGAAAGTATCATAAAGATATGATAAAAATAATTCAATTAAATTTAAATTCTTCTTTGAATATTTGTGACAAAGCCACAGAAAAAGTATCATGACTATTTTACAGTGCTCTCTCAATAGGGTCCAGCACTGAAAGAGCACTGTAAAATAGTCACAATACCTTTTTCTGTGGCTTTGTCACAAGGATTCAAAGAAGAATTTAAATTGAATTGAATTATTTTTATCATATTTTTATGCTGCTTTCACATGGACCATCATCCCATGCACCCAGTGAATGTCGTCACATTCTTTCCAGATGCAACCTCCATTGATGCTTGACTTTGTCCACTGCCTGAATAACTTGGTCTTTCTCATTGCTGATTTGGTGTGACTTTCAACCCTGAGATGGAAGCAAGAATCCCAAGGGCCTTTTTGGATTGGAGTTGGGCTTATGCTAAACTTGGGTTTATGAAGGGTTTAGAACAAACAACTAGTTTAATGTTGGGTTAGTATTGTCACTCTAGCCCAGTGACTGGGTTTGAGAGGATCAGTCTTATCTACTGCTGCCATCTCAGTGAAACTATTTGACTACAATTTGAGATGTTGGGCAGCCACCATGCTGCCAATGCTATAATGCTTCCACAAATACTCCAAGAGATCCTGAGCCATCTGCATGAGAAAATTGTATGGTCCACCATGCACAGAAGGAAGAGAGTTGAAGATCTCAGAGGATAGCTTGCCTGATATAATATAGAAACATATGTTATCATTCTTCCAGAAAAGCTTGTAAGCACATGAGGCCTCCTGAATATGATGTGGAGGGTAGGGAGGAGGCAAGGCAACTCTCCAGATGGGATCATATGACACACCAGGTGGTGGAAGAGGGCAAATGTGTCCATTCAAACCCAAGTGGTCGATAAGCACCATCACAGGATTAATCCAGTGACCCCAATCTGCAGAAGAATTAAAATGAGGAATAGTAGAAAGAGGGGGAAGTTTTGAATCAGAAAAAACATCAGAGGCATTAGTCTGTGCTGAAGGAATATATGTGGGAATGTGCACAGGGAGAGGAGCATAATAATGATGGTACAAATAAGGATCCAGATTGTGGTTGTAATGGTAATGGTCATAATGGTAGTAATCATGATGTGCACCTGCATAAGGCAGTTGAGGTGGTTCTGGATAATAATATGGGTAAGCACTGCCATCAGTGGTGGCTGATGATAATGGAAATGTTCAATGTAAGGCTGGAAATGGGTTGATTTGGAGGTGAAACCAGGGAAGGTGGGAAAACAGGGCAAGGAGGGATCTGATCAGTAGTGGTTGAAAATTAGGACAGGGAGGAAGAGGTGGCAGGCCTGGCAGCACTGGTGGGGGGAGAGGGAGTAGAATTGAGAAAGACAGAAGGTGGATGAGAAAAATTATGCATAAAAGGAACCGGTGAAGGAGGAGTGCAAGAGGGAACAGGAATTTGAGTACAAAGAAAAGATTGATTCTGAGGAGTACAAAAAGTATGAGGAAAAGAATTAAGAATGAGAGTTGGAGCAGAAACAGGCCAATGTGTATTCAGCAGATGAACAGGCAAGGGAACATGTAAATTGGGAGGGGGAACATGTGATACAAGTGGAGCTGGAGTTGGCATGTCATAAGGTTGTGGTACTGGTACATGAGAATGGGATACAGAGGAAGAAACGTGAGGTCAATAAAGACAATGTGGTTTGTGATGATTATATGCGGATGGAAGTAACATATTTGACAAATCTGAAGATGACAAAGTCATATGCAAGGTAATTCTCTAAAAAAAGTGTGGATTGGCCTGGAAAACCCACAGCTCATAGCACTGAGTGTTGAGTTGATGTGTCGTCCTGTAAGGCCAAGTGGGGTGGTACAAAAGGATCTGACATTGTGGAGACTTAGTGTGCCTGTATATGTGGAGAGAGCAATAATGCTCAGTGGAAAAATGAGTGATATTGATCACCAGCAAGAATTGAAACAATGGAAGCAAAACAGAAGCAAAAAGCAAACAAAAGACCAAGAACCCAGAGTGAGTTGTCTCTGGCATAACAGAAAAGGGCTAGCAATCCTTAAACAAGGATGCCTATAACCTGCTGGCCTAGGTCAGAATGCCCAAGGGTGATGACAAACAGGAACTTCAGAGTCCACCCAGATGGGAGAAAACAACTAAATTCCCATACTTAAGGGTGACAACAAACAGGCTACATATAGTCTATCAGATCTAAGTACAGTAGAGAGGAAGAAAAAATGGTACTCACAACCTCAGAGTCCACCCAGATGGGAGGGAACAACTGAGGCTGAGTGTAATGTGATGAGTCACAATAAACATAAGTCACAAATGCACGTGATCATGTAGGAAGCTGAGAATTGAGCCATGTTGCAAGCTCGCAAGTGACAAGGCTCAATAGTGAACTTACTAATCACATAACATGATTCAGTCCCTGGTGTCTGTTTTGTTGATTCAGCCTTCATGTGCTGTCCTTTAAAAATTATAGCTCACACATCTTACACACTTAACAGCACTTCCTGCAATTCCTAAAGGAGTCTCAAATAAGGATACATTGACATTTGGTGGAAGAATGGACATCAGCGGCAGTCAGGATAGGTCCAGCAAAACAGAAGATGTGAGACACATGGATCCAAGGGCATCAAGTGAAGAAGCAGAGAAGCAGGAGGTTACTGATCATGTGATGGGGCAGAGACTCGCAAGAGCTGGACCACTCAAAGTGGAACAAAGTGGAGCGGCATGAAGAGCAGCACTCACAAATTAGGGAAAAATCACCTATGGGCTGTGAGGATGATAACAGTGGCCACAAAAGTGA
Organism: Termitomyces sp. K1Ag; assembly: GCA_017657315.1. Taxonomy (NCBI): domain Eukaryota; kingdom Fungi; phylum Basidiomycota; class Agaricomycetes; order Agaricales; family Lyophyllaceae; genus Termitomyces; species Termitomyces sp. K1Ag. Next base: position 32,390 of record JAGGAR010024031.1, read on the forward strand.
GAAAGGAATCAGGGAAGGAAATGAGAGGAGCCAGATGGAACCTGAAGGAGGTAACTCAGCTGAATTGTTAAGGGTTTTACAGGGCATGACCCCAGCAGCATTTGAGAGCTTTATGAAGCTCAGCCCACAGGTTTTAGGGGGATTAGCTGGAGTTGGTAGTAATGAGAATAAGGACTTGATGCAGGAAAAGGATGATGAACTGGTATGGGTTGAGAAGGAACAGCCAGCAACCAGGACTTTGCACAGGTGCTCTGAAATTCTGAATGTTCTCATTGACTTTGTAAAGTTAGGCCAACATCTCCCATTAACTGTGATGACCTTGTCCACCATTGATAACATGCTCAACAATCCTGGAGCAATTAAAATTAGGATGGTGTACAATCAAAACAGAAAGAAGCAATCCACACTTGATCTCAATAAGTACTCTGCTGAGGATGTGCTTGAATACAGTAAATTTGGTGAGGCATGGCAGAACCTTCTAACTGTGTTTGAGAAAATCAGCTCACCTGGGATATTTGCAAGGTAGAAGCAGCACAAAGAATTCCTTGACAATGTGAAGGATGCTGAGGAAAACTTCACATCAACATTGGCTTTCAATATACAGGTCAGATGGCACTACGCACTCACATGAGAAGCATTTGTTGTCAACAGCCCAAGCTACAACAATCTCTACAACATGTGTTGCACATGCCAAACACAGCAACTTGTTAAGCAACAGCTTAGCACAGCAACATCAACCCAATCTTAAAATTGTTACATGCCTTATTCAGCAGCAGGTGCATAGCAGCCCTTTCCTGAAGGCAGACCACAAGTCCTCCACATAGCCTGCTGCATCAGATGTGGGGAGGACAGTCATGCTGCATGCAACTGTAAAGCTGCAACCGTTCAAGGGAGGATACCCTTCTCAACCTTCCACAGTGGTCAACTGTTGCAGGCAACCTCTGGTCAGTCCATATGCTTCAACCATAACATGTCAGAGAACTGCAAGTTTAGTGAACAGTGCAACAATGCCCACATCTGCTCTATTTGTGGATCATCATCCCATGCTGCTTTTAGCATGCTGCTAAAGGCCTCACCTCATCATCTCATAAGTGTGTCCTTGACTCATACCCCTCATCTATCGACTCTCACCATCACAACACCCTGCCTACCCCAACACATAACCCCATTTTAGACAGCATCTGCACATCATACAATGTTGATGCCTTCAATTATTACATGAAGATCTTTGACCTCCATGCTTCCTATCCAAATCTCTTTGACAGTCTCTGCTACAGTTTCAAACTTGATGATTTCCCTCCACTTCATCAGCACATCATTCCATGCAATCACACCTGTAAAGAGAAACACTGCAATTTCCTTTTGAATTACTGCCTTGACAAAACAAAACTAGGTCACATGTTTGGACCTTTCACATTCAATGAAATGATGGCTTTCTTTGGCAGCCCTTTTCAGACTTCCTCCCTTGGTGTTGTTGAGAAGGCAGGCACTCCTGGTGCATTTCAGGCCATTTAGGATGTCTCTTTTTAAGAGTCAGAAAGTCATTCTGTCAATGATTGCATCAACAAATGGGATTTTCAGACTTCATGGAGTACAATCACACAGGTTGCAGATATTGTATGTACATTTATTATCCCATTCCTTTGTCCACTGCAACCATGCATTCACCATGTTCTGTTGTCTCATATATGGTTTATGGTTATACCAATGGTTAACAGTTACAGTTAACGGTCATAGTCATGATCAATGGTCATTGGTGGCAAAATTTTTCTCTCCACCTCAGTCTTTCTATACAGTGCTCTGACCACTTATTTTCACTTCCAGATTGCCACTGCACCCCCTGGAGCTCATGCCAAATCCTTGGACATTGTTGCAGCTTACCATACATGCCCTGTATGGCCACACCACAAGAAGTTTGTTGCTTTGCAAGTCTGCAAAATCTTTTTCTGTGATCACTGCTGCTGCTCTGGATGCACAGCTTCTGGAGAATGTCAAGGTGAAGTCACTGATTTTGTCCTTGACATCCTCAAAAAACAAGGTTATAGACCACATAAAAAGTGGGTAGATGACATCATTGAGTTCTTTTTTCCCTGTTCTGGAAGTGGCATGTTCAAGAACCTGTTCCATTATTCCTATGAATTCTCTGACATTATTAATGCCAGTGCTTGTTTTGGGATTCCTTGGCATCCAGATAAACAGCAAGGCTTTGCCTCCACCATCGTATATTTAGGTTTTCTGTGGGATCTGGATAATTGCTGTGTTTCTCTGGCAGAGAAGAAGTGATAAAGTTCAAGAGCAAGGTTGACAACTTCTTGGCAAGGTTCTTCAATGCATGAGTTGACCATAAATCTGTGATGAGTGTTCACGGAACCCTCTCACATATTTTGTTTGTTTATCTTCATGGTTATTCTCACCTATCTAATCTCTTGCACTTTATATATAAGTTCTCTGACAATCTTTTCATCTATCTGTACCCTCCTCACTCACTTATTATGGATTTGTACTGATGGTCTAACCTGCTAGCTTGTTCCTCCATCCCTCATGGCTTGTGTCCTTGTGGGCCCCTAATAGACTTGGACCTTTGGGTTGATGCATCCACTTCTTGGGGAATTGGTATCTCCTTAGGAGACCAATGGGATGCTTGGAAGCTGATTCTGGGCTGGAAAACTGCCTCCTGGGACATTTGTTGGGCAGAAAGTGTTGCTGTCAAACTCATAGTCACTTTTCTGTCTGAACTACATCACACTGACTGCTGTATCCTGATCCATTCAGACAATCAAGGAATACATATCTGTTTCCTTCCACTGCAGTTCACAATTTGACCTATGTTTCTTGCAACAGGCATTGTGGGTGCATTTTCTCATGGCTGCAGTTGCAACTTTGAAATTAATCTATGTATTCAGTGCACTGAAGTAATCATGCGCTCTTCTGATATGAACTTGGTGCTCTAATATATTGAGTCACAGGTGAATTGAGCAGATCCTTTCTTTCGTGGCAAGTTAGGTCTTCCATCACTTTGCATTGTGACCCATTACATGCTTTCAGTGGAGCTAACCCCCTTCCTCACCAATGTCTATTGACAAGCTTATTGTCTTAGTGCTTGCTTGTGCTCATGCTGCCTCTGTTACTCCCTCATGTCCTCAACACTTGGCCCATGTTGAGAACAATGGGAAGCCACAAGTTCAGTTTGGCAAAAGCAAAAGGGCTCAAAAACCTTGTCATGGCTGCCACTTAGCTCCATCATCTCTGTGGCCTCATGTCCAAGCCATCTCATGGCTACAGGCATGAGTCACTCTTCAGTTTCAGCTATGTGAAATCTCTATCCAAAATCTCCTCCACCCCTCATGTAATATTTATGTTTTGGACTATCCTCAGCTCTGTTGCACCCCAGACACATTTAAACTATGCTGCTGGCTTACTCAGGTTCAATCAATTCTGTGATTCTAAAGGTGTACCTGAAGAAAAGAACATGCTTGCCTCTGAGTCTCTCCTGGCTCTTTTCTGTGCATCATGGGCCAGGAAGGTTGCTGAGTCTACTATCAATGGCTGGGTTGCTGGACTTCACTTTTGGCACACACTCCATGGTGCTCCATGGTTTGGTGCAGAGGTCCTTGATCTCACAAAACACAGCATTAGTTGCCTTGCACCCAAATCCTCCAAATGACCACCCCACCTCTCTATATCCATTCAGCACATGTATGCTCTCTTTCATGGTCTGGATATGTCCATTTCTTTTGACATTGCTGTTTGGGCTGTTGCTGCAACTGCCTTCTGGTCCTGTTGTAGACTGGGTGAACTTGTCATACCCAATTGTCGAGCTTTTGATCTCAAGTACCAGCAATTGTCCAGTTCATTTCACTTCAACACCTTCTAGTCCTGAATTCTCATCATTCCACATTTCATGGTCAAAAACAATGGCTTTCAATGGCACAGACATCATTGCCACTGACAATGAAGAACTCATCAGTCTGATGCTTGCCCTTTGTCACCACCTAAAGACCAACACCAATGTCCCAACTAAGGCACTTTTATTTGCCTTTGAGATCAACAGTGGTGAATGGGCACCAATAACACATGATTGGTTTCTAACTCATTGCAACAAGATCTGGCAACTTGCTTCTCTTGACCCTTCTCAGAGTCATTGTTTCCACATCAGCAGTGCCACTGAGCATCTCTTGCAGGGTGTTTTCTCTGACATTGTCTAGGTTCTAAGTCAATGGAAATCCCAGGCTTTTTTCAATTACTGGCATCAAATGGAGTCCATACTGCCCACATTCCTCTCAGGTTCTGTTCTGTTTTCACATCTATCTCTCCTTCACAATTCTATTGAAAACTTCCATGTTTGTTACAAACTACCTAAACCTTCTGCTAATTCTATTTAACTTAGTACCATTTATATTCATTACTGTACCTGTAATCCCCATTATACTCTACCAACTTATCAAATGCTAAATTGTGTCAATTGCCATCATGACTTGTGCCTAATTGGATGCACCACATCGAGTGAGCAATTCTGCAAACATTGTAGCTGTGCACATGGGTTTGTCCTTACATCACACTCTCAAAGCTTGAGTCAAGCAGCCACTCCAATAAGCCAGACCTGCAGGTTGTTTGGTCTTCACCCAATCTCACCGTATTCCACTTTCTCCTGGTTCTGACTAATCAGTCACTGTTTAATCAGAAAATACAAATTGAGAAAGCTGAGAATTGAGCCATGTTGCAAGCTCATGAGTGATGAGGCTCAATAGTGAGCTTACTAATTGCATGACATAATTCAGTCCCTGGTGTCTGTTTCATTGATTCAGCCTTCATGTGCTGTCCTCCAAAACCCACCCACCTCTCCTTCATCAGTTTCAGGGTTTGTCCTTACATCGAACCCTTGAAGCTTGAGTCAAGCAGCCACTTCAATAAGCCAGACCTGCAGGTTGTTCAGTCTCCACCGAATCTCACCATATCCTGCTTTCCCCTGGTTCTGACTGATCAGTCACTGTTTAATCAGAAAATGCGAATTTAGGAAGCTGACAGTCCAGAGAGTCTAGTCAACATCCTCCTTCAACTTGCACCTCAGACTGCAATGAGACCAAGCATCAATGTTGAATTAGGCTTAATTGTGCATTCAGCACTTCTGTTGAATACAAGTGCTGGTCATGATAGCTTAGTGACTTACAAGCTGACTCAGAGCTGCTGCTGTCATTGCTTATGTTTCAGTTACCTAAATTAATCAGTAAGGGCCTGTTTGGCAAACTCAACAGGTGGGTTTTTTGGCCCAGTGTGTCTATATAAAGCAATTTGATGGCTACTGATAGGCTAATGTGTGAGTGAGTGACATTTGTCAGCAATGAGCCAGAGTCATGCACACATTAAAAATCATCGTGGCTATCCTTCTTGTGTCTCACTTGGTTATGACAGCCTCTACTTGTGCTGTACCTGCCCAGAGTTCTGATACTAGTCAATCTGCCCCTGCTCTCAAGTGACAGCAAGCTTCCTGAAATGATCCAGATGAGAAAAGGCTCCTTACCTTTCTCATTGAGCACAAGGCTGAAGCAGGTGATGGCGGCAACTTCAAGGTTCTGACATGGAGAGAGGCAGTTGTCCTGATGAACCAGCATATTGTAAAAGGTGGACCCAAGACTGCTGACTCATGTAGAGCCAAATATCGAACAGTATGTGCTTGTTTTTGTACCTCAAATATTGCATCAAATAAACTTTGATCAACAGCTCAAGACAACATTTGAGGTTGTTTGGGCTGTTTAAGACAACTCTGGGTGGGCATGAAATCTGGTGCTGGAATTACTCTGGAAAAGAAAGGGACTTGGGATGACTATGTGGAGAAGTTCCCTGCAGCTGCACCTTTTTGGAACTATGGCTGAATACACTTGGCTGCATTTGACCTTCTCATTCCCTCTGCTGCTAAGGGAGGTCATGCTTATCAAGGCTCTCAAACTGATGACATGACATCTGTGAGTCAGGGAGGAGGGTAATCAGAGTGTAGATCTGGTGGAACTAGTGAAAGATGACCCAGAAGATAGTGAGAGTCAAGTGCATATGATTTTTTGTTTAATTTTTGGCATGTTCTCATTTCTTTTCAAGGTTCTGAATCCCATGGCAACTCCTGCTTCCTCTTGCAAGTGTCTTGCTGCTGCTCCTTATTCTCAGAGTGAAAAGCGCATTTGATCAATAGGTGCACAATATCTTGCTAATATAGGTGATGCCATGAACTGTTTCACAGATGTCTTTGAGACTGCATTTGCACCACCCAAATCAAGTATTGAGGCTACTCCTAAGTGCAAGGAAAGAGCCATCCATCAAGCCCAGGAACTCAAGTCAGAGTAGTTGTTGGATGATTACATAGTAGATTTTATTACAATTCTTGAAAAAGATACTATGGTAGCTGATACATATAATTCCTTGTCAACTCCAGGAATTTGCAAAGCATATGTATGGAAAAAGTTGAATGCTTGCTATGATCTTGTATAGATAATTCAAATGACATATTCTATGCCAGATCTGTAGCTCTGTTCTACTAAAATCATTTGATAACTCTCCCATATGGCTTGTGCAATCTGGTCTCTCTTTTCTGTTGCATGTGCCTTCTCAGCTGCATTGGCAGGCCCACAAGCAAGGACATCAAACTGCCTAGCATGCTGCCCAGGATTAGAGTCTACACTGGTAGATAGCTCCTCCTCTATGGAATTGTGATCCATTATAAAGTTGAAGATAGCTGATAAGCCTGTAGGAATTTGTGCTTGAACATCCATATCATATTCAGATGTGCATGTAAAGATGTCAAACTTGTTTTTGATGGCACCAAAGATGTGTTCAATAATATTCTGGGCAGATGCATGTTGAAGGTTAAAGAGCTCTTCACAATTTTTTAGGCTATTGCAACATAAATTACTATTATCACACAATAAAGATAGCACTCACCACACATCAGCTTGGCCTCATTTAGCTGAATGATAGCAAACTCCACGATAAGAAACAAGAAGGCTATCACAAGCACCAAATCCAGCATCAGCAATATAGTACTGCCCTTCAGGAATGGGCAAGTCATTAGTACAGGCATCATTGTAGAGGGTAGCATCTGCTACTGACCCCTCCCAGCCACTGAGGATATATTGGAAGCAGAACTGAAAATTACAGCATGCAAGGCAGTTCATTGAAGTACCACCTTTGTGATTATGGCATGCTTGATGTTCAGCAGCACTAGGAAAACAGCTAATATGAGTTCCATCCATTGCACCAATAGCCCCTTCAAAAAATGGGAACCATTTAAGATTGTTGTGGATGGCAGATGAAACAGGATCATTAACAGATGAAAGTTGGACATATGTGGTATAAAATGGAGGAAATGCAACAGTTGTGAGGATGTGGTGAAAATATCTAATAGGTGTTAGAGAACTCTCAAGGATAAGCCAAGATCTCACTTACTTTGAAATGGTTTCATTTGAATGTTGAAAGCACTCTCCAATGTGACAGATGAACAAACCTGTAACACAAGTGTATAAAAAGATAGCTGTCTGTTCTTCAAGAGTGACATGACGAGAATCACATAGTCTACAAGCAGGTAATTCAGCAACAAGAGCAAGGAAAACATGCACTTGCATGCCAAGGGCTGTTCTGATATGTTCCAGGTGTCCAAAAATAAATTCTTGAACTCAAGCTTCATCAGGGGGGTGGCATAGAGTGCAATAAACATGATAGCTGCTTGGAACATGAATATTGCAGCTGCTAGGATCTGTTGGTGTCCAATAGGTAAATTGTCGATGGGCCATTGGAGTGGTGGCATTTTTGATGGACTCGTGAGATGTCAAACGTGTGGGGGCACATTATAGTCACATCTAGTCACAAATGGCATTTTCTGATGACATCACAAAACTACCTATTATAGACACACTAGGCCAAGGAAACCCATCTGTTGGGTTTGCTGAACAGGCCCTAAATTTCCAGATTGATGGCAGGCTTATCAGCTGGTGACACAGCCACCAGCCAATGAGCTCAGCTGTAGCAAAGCCATCTTGAGAGAAAATTGGCATTGGATTCATGTAATAACAATGTATGTGCTAGGTAACATGATGTA